>VDFB02168118.1:128430942-128511356 GCA_007258455.2 Sequoia sempervirens | reverse complement strand
GAACTTGGGTTTCCTGTAAAGCTCGGTTCAGGATCTCTTGATGTATAGGAGAAGACTTAAGCAAATCCAAAATTAAGATATGAGCGGGAACCTTTCCTAAGTGATCAAGAATGTTATACTGATAATTCAGAAGATTTTGTGGATGTAGAGGTTGCAAGGACAGTAATGTGGGTTCTTCTGGTAGCAACAACACATTGGGGATCTCTAGGTTTTACATTTATCATGGATACGTGGGGTTCCACGTGCTCAATGTAATAGACAATGCCATCATAATTGACGAGCACATTCTTATAACTTATGTTATTTGTACTATTGTTTTGAGGATTATTATTGGATGTGCTTATGCCCTGATTATGGTTAGGAAAGGCATTTTGGAAAATCTTGGATGTATGTTTTCAGACCTTGACACTTATTGGTCGAGTGCCCTTTGATTTTGTGGAAGTCACAATATTCATTATCTTTGTACTAGTCAGGTTTTGGTATGGACTCATCAAATGGCTTGGTCATGGGGTAGACAATTGAATATTTTTCCTATAGGAGTCTATTGAAGATGGTACTTAAAGATTCACCTAGTTGAGTGAACTGGCGTTTGTTGCTCCCTTGATTGTTATGGTTTGACTGTTGAGGGGGATGAGGTGCCCCCTGTGGTACTGATATGATGTTGTGGTTAGATGGTTGGTTAGAGGCAGGTTATTGCCTTTGAGAGGTACTAGCTACTAGAACATGTTTAGTGTCAATGACAATCATTCACAACATTATTGTTCTTGTTCTAGTAGCATAACTTATCTCTGGATGGTCGTTCTTTGTCATGGTTGTGTATCTTGATATGCCCTTTAGCGATAAGGGCCCATTCAAGGACGGGTCCTTTCTCCACTACCTTAACAAATGTGGTAACACAATGGAGTCTGAAGTTATGGTCCATGTCGGCTTGTGAGTTCTCAACAAAGAGAGTGACCGTGTCCTTTTCTTTGAGAGGGGTTTTCATTCGACTTTCCAACGCTTGCCACCTTTGGAGGTGGCTGGCAAAGGTTTCACCTTCACGTTGCTTCTCCTTTAGGAGATCCAAGGTTTCAGTGTCCTCTAGATTAAAGGAGTAGGAAACAAATTTCTCTAAAACATCCGTGAAGGATTTGATGGACCCCCGTTCTAGACCCATCAACCACTCTAGGGCATTCCCTATTAGGCTGTGGGAACAAACGCAAGAGGTAGTTGTCGTTGCGCATAACCTTCTAACACTAGGAGTAAAACTCTTGCAAGTGGGCTTTAGGATCCTTGTTTCCTTTGTATTTGACAAATCTCTCGAAGTGTTTTAGGAAAGGAATCAATGAGATGGATGGGTCCAACGGATAAGGACATATATCTTCAAATTTAAAGGATTGCTTACTAGTCCTGGCTTGGAGATCTTCCAAAGCAGCTTTGATTTCTGATAGATCCATGTTGACGGGAGGTGTAGGAGTCGAGCTAGATGGGTTGGATGGGTATGGATGGTAGGATGATAGAGGATCTTGTTGTGATACTGTTTGAATATTGATATATGGATTTTGATAGTGAGATGATGATGTCCCTTGTTGGTGTGTCGAGGGTGTTTGTTGGTACGGAGGTTGTTGTGAGATATAGTATAGATAGGTCTAGTAAGGATATGCGAGATGATGTTGAGGAGCATGAATGGGGTGTTGCAGATTAGTCTCCTAGTACTTTGGGTACTGATGTGACTATTGTGAGGCCACATAGGGTGATTATTGTTGGAACTATTGTTGGTTATTATAGAAATAGTGTTGGGGAGGTTGCTAATGTGATATCGGCTATTGCATGGGCCAAGAGGGAATGTTGTGTTGCATTTGAGTTTGCAAACTTAAAATAGATGCGAGAAACGGAGATATAGTCGAGATAGGAGGTGGAGATGGACTGCCTTGGGTATGTGCAGGATCATGATGGGCCAAAAAGTGGCAATATGATGGGTATGTGGCTGACGACTTTTTTTTACTCCAAATTAATAAAACGAAAAGGGTTGTTAAAGAAGATTTTCAACATTCCACCAATATAAATTATGTTTTACTTTTAATTTAATAAACAATTATTATTCATTTTCTATTTGAATTATGACTAAAGTCCTAATTGATAGACTGATTGAAAAACACCTATAGCTTTCAAACAGTATCACATTTTCTGAATCCAAAATATGCATCACATTGTATACTTCACATACTATAGGATTAAAAAAATAAATTGAATTTCATGAAGTTTTGACCAACTTAAGGTGGTCACATACAAATTTTTATATTTTTAAAAGTTGTAATAAAAAATTCATAATTAATTATTTACTTGAAAACAAATTACAAAAAAGTATGTATCACATTGGAACATGAGTCCTCTACTTATATCTAAAATCTTATTAAAAATTATTATCATTTTATTGTGGTTAGGGTGGCTAGACAAACACCTACTAATTTTTTCTTGAAATTTAAATACTACTGTATTGAAATTTCAAATTATCACCAAATAGATTTTTTTTTTTTAAATAATCCTAGTAGTTTAGAAACTACATTCAATTTACTACAAATTCTATTCTTACACATTTTTGAAATAATATAGATAACTTATTCAAATTTTTATGTCAAGTTGTCTAACTCTAATTTTTTTGAATTTTTTACCACTAAAGGGCTTGTTTTTTCCATGATGATCCTACACATACCCCCTTGCGATTGGTGCAGTGGTTGTTGTGATGGAATCAAAGGATTATGCAGAGGTTGTTGTTAATGAGATGGTTGAAATGATGTGCAAGCATTCTACAAAGGAGGTTGTTGGGTGACAACTGGAATATCTGGTTGAGATGTACCTTGCGGGGGCAATTGAGATGGTACATTACGTTGAGGAGGCTATTCGGATGTGAGTGGAGGTGGTGGGAGATTTGTGGCCCCAAGAGGTGGAAGCAAGGCAATGAAAGGGTTTCCCATGGCGTTTACTAGAGGTTGATTCAAAGTGGGTGGTGAAGTCAGCATTAATGGCCAAGGCATAACATTTTGTGGCATACTGTACGCGAAAGGGTTATTAGGATCATGTACTTGGGAAGCCCCGATGACTGAGGTTGGGGCATGTGGGGGATTGTTGACTAGGTAAAGAACAACGTTGTCAAATTCAAGTTGATACCAACCCTCCATTGGAACATTGGGGATGTATGAATCTCCGGGTGCATTTTGTGAACTTTGGGGTATGTCAGGTGTGGAATTGCCATATTTGGATAGGTCAATGCCTAATGGGCGTTTGACACCTTTCTCAATTAGGTGGGCCAAGATTGCTTCCTGATGTTGTTCAAGTAGACGATCTATCATTTGCACATTGGTAGGGTTCCTAAAATGTTCTTCAAATGTGAGTTCAGCCGTTTCACACGAGGATTTTTTTGCAATACATTGGGTTGGGATCCAAAGTTTTGTTGCTCGGCCATCTTCCTTGCTTGTGACCAAGTCTGAATGGGCATGCAAGACATCAGAGTGAACTAGGATAAAAGGATGACCAAGATGATGACTGGAGGATTGATTTGAATGATTGGATGATTGGATAAAGATTGATTGGTTGAATAGGATTGATTAGATGATAGGATTGGATTGATTGATTTGGTCAAATTGATTGGATTGGATGATTGGATAGGATTGATTAGATGATTGGATTGGATTGATCGGATAATTGGATTGATTGATGAAGATTGGTCAAAGTTGATTGGATGATTGGATAGGATTGATTGAGTGATTAGATAGGTTTGGTTGATGAAGATTAGACAATGGGGGATGTGAAGAATTCCAAACCCAGCTCAGAAATCACCCTAGGTGACTTAAGACGTTGACCAATCGAATTGATGAAATCACGACATTGAATCCACCTTAAGATGGAAATGGATTCATTTGGGTTGAGGATGATAACTTACGACACCGAATTTACTTTGAGATGGAAGTGAATTGATTTGGAGCGAAGTTAATGATTGATGTGAAGGATAATGATTGATTTCAAATGCTTAGGTCAATTCAGATAACAACCTTTAAAACAAGATTTAGGGGATTTGATGATGAGAGTTGTGACCTAGAGATGTTCTAAAGGCGCCTATATGATACGAGTGATGAATGCCTGATCCTAAGGTATGCAAATGGACTAAGGTGTGATATTATGAATGAATGGGAGGTGATGGAAATGACAAGGTCCTTAATTGTTTGACTTTCTAGATTGGGCAATGTCGCTTGGATGGACTCACGAGATATCTAAACGGCAAGACGGATTCCCCAAACCATAAAACGGGCTCCCCAAATGATAAAATGGGTATAAAGAATAGGAGAGCGAACACTCAAAATGGGAAAACCTCTTGACGAGATAATGGAACAGACGCTTGGACTGACCGAACGGGAGGTGATATTGGTTGTTTCGAGGTAGGGTTGCCTATCTAGAAGGGAAAGTTCGCCTGTCCAAGAGGGCAAGTTTTCCTGTTAAGTAGGGCAGGGTCACCTGTCCAGGAGGGAAGGGTCACCTGTCCAAGAGGGCAAAGTTGCCTGTAAAGCAGGGCAGGGTCACCTGTCTGATAAAGATTGTCAACTTTTGCAAGATAGGATAACAAAGGTTGAGATAGAGGGCAAGTTTGCATGTCCGAGAGGGTAGGTTCACCTATATGCAGGAATGTTGGACTTGTTTTAAGTAAAAACAACTATGGCAAGGATCAACGACTTGGAAAACAACAAGCAATAAGGCTAACTTAACTGAAAATTCACTGGTTTTGCACAAGAAGACAATTTAGACAACACAATCCTTCAATTAATGTTAAAGGCATGGCCAACACTATCTTCTAATCTAGGATGAACAAGGCATCTTGGGAGTCCTTGATATATGCTCGGCATGTGATACCCAAACTGTAAACACCAGCTCGTCACAAGCATGAGATGGGAACCCCGGCGAGATACTGAAGGGCTCGGACCAACTCTTCACATCTATCTAGGTATCACCCTAGCTTTGACACTTCACCAATTACAACATGATTGGATTGAGGTACAACTTTTGCTCTCCCCCCTTTGTATACCCTGTCGGTACGTGTGGTTGGAATCGTCCCTTGGGGTGATGAAATCTCCAAGTAGGTCCCACTAAAAAAAGAATGCAAACCATTCTTGGCTACTCCCCAGGCTCACACAGAGTGCAAGGGGAAAGCTTAGATGATCTAACACCCCTTTGGGTAAAACAAAAGGACTTAGGTAAGCTACAATTTCTCCCACATGAGCTAACCACAACCAAAGGATCCATTCCTAGGTAGAAGTCCCCCACATGACCATATTTATCATCCTAGAACCACTTAATCCCCTTTTTGTCGACTAATGTGGCATTGTCAATATCAACTTTGCAAATAATTTTCTTTTCTAAATTTCCATGAAATATTTTAATAATATTTTTTGTGCTCCCAATTTTTATGTATATCTATTGACATTTATTGTTCACCTGACTACAACCACCATAGTGAAGAGCACAAAAGATTTACTGAGAGGGGGGTGAATCAGTAAATCAATACAAATTTTTCACCTTTTTAACTTTCTACAAAAACTTAAACTTTCATCAACATAAACTTAATGATATGAACCAATTTACACAAGTTGATACAACTTTATTGAAATAGTAATAATTTATTTTTATTTTTTTACAAATAGAAGTAGGCACCAACCTACAAGGAGTACGAACCCCTAATGCAAGGCACCAACCTAGACTTGATGGTTGCAAGATGATGCCTTCAATCTGACCTGCACTATCCAAATCCTCCAATATGCCTTTGTGATGAATAATCTCACCTTTAGCCCACACAAGAACATGGGACTTCAGATTTGGTAAATTCAATTACACACCCACACCTTCAACAATGATTTGGATATTAACTATGTATGTTTCTCAAGAGTTGCATCTTCCTTATAAAAGAACACATCTATTTGTGCACCTTTTGGAAATCTGCCTTTTCACAAGATTTGTTTATTACTATTTTAATCAGACCTCTTCTATTTTATTTCCCTTGATAACATTTTCATTGTTAATTAAGACTGAATGAATATGTCTTAAGCAATAGATCAAATTAATGTCTTATAAAAAATGATTCTTGATAAAGACGTGATTCTTCAGGTTACATCAAATCATCTCTTCTTTATTTTAATCATTCCTCTTAAGAAAAAGACATCTTTCACTTAGCAAATCATCAAAGATTAATTCGTGCCTTTTCAACTTTGACTGAATCGTGTCTTTTAAAATTGAACCTTCACGAAGAGACGTGGCATTAATAAAAATCTTGAGGATTATTTTTAAAAGTCATTTATCTTCTTAATGATGCGGAATTGAATACGTCACACAATCAGGCATTTGTAAAAAGATTGAT
The DNA here is from genome assembly GCA_007258455.2 of Sequoia sempervirens. Lineage (NCBI taxonomy): Eukaryota > Viridiplantae > Streptophyta > Pinopsida > Cupressales > Cupressaceae > Sequoia > Sequoia sempervirens. The sequence continues at coordinate 128,504,977 of VDFB02168118.1, read as the reverse complement.
ATTCAACTCTAATCGAATATCTTAAATGCTTAACAATTCTGATAAAACCGCAACTCTTCACAAATCAACTTGTGCTTTTCATATGTTAAGAATAGTTAGTTATCTTTTCTAATCGTTGGCTTTTATCAATGATTCCTACGTCATTGAATGCACACCAAATGTGTATCTTTGAATCCACGTAGGCTTTCACCAAGAGTTGGCCTATACATATAGTCGCTTCACAGAGACAAAATAACCTCGTTGCCACAACAAGTCTCCACGAGCACTAATATGATGAAGTCTTCTTTAATACAATGGCAGGAAATGCAAAGGGCAGTTTATAATTGAAAGGCCCGATAATTATAATACTTTCCTTCGACGCACTTTAATATTTTCCTTCAATCTTCTATCAAATATATCAACAGATCGATTATAATATGTTTCCAGATATAAGACAAATTACTTTATTGATGCAATTTAAAAGTTGATCCTTCTAGCGCTAAGTCACCATTGAGTACATTATTTGTGATGATTAAGAAATAACATCGCTTCTCCCAAAACTTCAATTAAACACATAAAATAAGCTTAAATGGAAATCTCGAACAGAGTCCCGACTCAACCCATATGCCCGCACATTCTTTGCTTATGACCTCAGACTTTGAATATGTTGTTTTTGTATTCTTTGCCACATACGTAATTTTGCTCAGCCTTGATGAATCTTCTCATGATCACGGAAGTAACCTTATTCTTTCCTTCAAATATGTTAAGTTTCTTCTTATTCATAACTCTATCTTCAACTGATGATTTATGCAAATATCTTTTCTTTCTATGTTGCACTGGTTATGTCTTCTAATTTTGAACTTTACTTCAAACAATATAATTTCCCACTACTTGACTCTGTCTATAATAGTTCCTTTATTCCTTTGGCATTAATGATGCAACTTTAACAATTCCTTTGACATCAATGACAACAATTCCAACACATAGTGTATTATCGTACAATCATACATATCCTTATGAGCTTTTTCTATGACCTCCTCCATCGTCCCCAAAAATAGGCTAAAACTATTTGATGTCATCTATAAGAGTGTCATATATGAAAATAGTAGATTTCTAGTGTTGTAGACTCAATGGTGAAGATTTTTTTAGAGGTCACTTGTAATAGGTCACCCCCAAAAATCCTCACATAAAGAGACCAAATTAAAAACCCACATCGAAAATATCCATCAAACCCTAGATTTGCAACAACTGAAGTCTACAAACACATCTATGACCTTGAAAATGCTTTCATTATTTTAATACAAAGCCATAGATTTAACCATGCAAAAAATACTCCTTCTAAGGGTTAAAAATAACATGGAGATCTCCCACAACTTGACAACCAATCTTTGATGCCAAATAAAAGATAATTTGGAATCAAATATACCTATTTCCACATAAATAAAAGAGATAAAATCATGCAAAAAAGTATTTAGAATATACACAAGCAAAATAATAGACATACATACCATCAAAATAACATAAGATATTCCATATAAAAATGCTCATAGAGGGAAAAACCTAGCCTCCAAAAGAATCCATCCTCAATTTATTATCTCATGAGCAAGTATTATAATAGATCTAGAGAGTCTCCATGAATACCTTTAAAGCATCAAGCTCTCTTCTTGCACTACATGCGAATATGAAAATAAGAATCAATAAACCACACATCCTAATCCATGCTTTAAACCTTCACATGTGCAACCTACAAGAGATTCTCACACAAGACAACCCCAAACTAGCCAACCTTAAACAACTACTCATTTGCTTTCTTTTATAGAAATAATTTCGTAAGAAACCACCAAGTGATATTTTGATGGTATTACATTAACATGTGATTAAGAACATCAGGTTAGAAAATCATTTCCCCCTTCATTTACTTCCGGTATTAAGTTTTCTCAATATTAAATATTTTCTCAATTTGCAAATGCGCGTTAAATATTTATCCCAATCTTACTATGATCAAATATTTTTTTCTACTTAAGAATGCAAAATCTAACTAGAAATTCAAGAAGGAAGCAATACAGGACACCCCAAGATTAGCCCTATGATAACACGTGTTAAGATAAAAGATAAAACAAATGATTATACCTTCCTTTATGTTGATAGTGATTGGCCCTTGATGTTGCTTGGATGTATGCTCCCTTAGATGGCAAGTGCTACCATGGATGAAGATGAGAGATGAAAATGCACGAATGGATGTGAAAATGAATGCAAAAGGCTCAAATGTCTTAAAAGCAAGAGTTGGCTACACAATGCATAAGTTGTTCAAATGAAGGAAAAAGAGGGGTATTTATAGAGAAATTTAAATTCTCTACAGAAATGGACAACTAGGATTGAGCCACCATGGCCAAGATGTATGGCTATGGTGATTTGAAGATTCACAAGCCCTCACATCTTGCCATTTGGAGGATGAAGTGTCCAAAAGACATGGTGAGATGGAAGGAGGGTACATGATGTGGAAGAAGGAAAATTACTTTAGAAGTACATGTGGAGAGGAGAAAATTACCTTAAAAGGTAAGTTCTTGCTCCCAAATGGTTGGAAAGTGACATGAGAGGAATTTTAGAATTCCTCAAAAATCTCCATGGGGAAGAGGAAAGAAATTGGGAAAATAATGTGAATTCATGCTTGGAAAAATCTCATGGACAAGACAAGGTTCCAAAAAGGGAAGCACTTGTCCACATGTGACTTGATGTGACAAGTCAAAAATTCTAGAAGATGCATAGGAAAAGAAGATTCTAGGAGGAATAAATGTGAATTTTAAATTCGCATGAGGAAGACGGTTAATGCCAAGAAAGGCGAATGAAAATATTGACTAAAAAGGTATGCTAAATATGGCTAATAACTTTGATTAAGGTTGTGCAAACACATGATTAGGGGGATTAATGAAAGATTAAAAACAAGTGGGAAATTATGGAGGACGTGACATTAATCCCTAATTAAAAGCATGCACATCTTAGTCATCAATTAATTAAATTAATCCTAATTAAAAGAGGATTATGGAGGATGTGACAAGGAAAGAGAAAAATGAAGAATTTAAAATTAATTTAATTAAGAAAGATCAAATAACTAAATTAAATAAATTGATACATTTATTTAATTTAGAGAGGAAAAGGTGTAAGGTAAAACATTTAATTGTTAAATTAAATACTTTAAGGACTTTAGGCAGAAAGTGTAATATTAATTAAATAAATTATTATTGACGAAATAGACAAATAAAGAGGTGAATTTGATCGTATAAGAGTGGTCAAATTTAGATGTCTACAATTACATACAACACATGTAAAGTATCCTATAAAATGGCTAAACCATTTGATGCACATATCCTTAGATACCTTAAGTGCATCACAATTAATATTATTTTTTACATTATAACATTATGCAAGTTGTACATCACATCTTTTCCCAACATTAGCATGGAATGCACCAACTATTTTAGCTCAGATGTACTAAAAGGGTAAGTACTAGGAGATAAGAAGATAAATTTCGCTTGCATCCACTCCCCATTTCTAGTTGGTCACTATATATGTATGAGTCAATAATTATGTACTTGGGTAAGAATATCCTCAAGTATCAAGTATATTTTTTTATACTTATGTTCTTGCTAGTAATGACCAGTATGGGATGTTTCCTTGTTATCCTAGGTGGCATTGGATTAAGAAAATAGATGGGAACCCTAATGTGGTATGGGATGCACCAACATTACCTTCTATAATAAGATATACCTGTGGTTTTATGTGCTAGTGAACCATGCTAGGAAAGAGTGCTCGTAGTATGGTAAAATGACATTTTTATAGCGATTCAATGTGTGTACTTGTGAAATTGTTAAGCTATTCACATTATGTATAGGGGTTAGATTCTTGATTTACTCACATTGTGTATTTTATGCATGAACAAGATATCCCATTAATTATATGTGATGTAGGTGTAAATTATTTTCACTAGGTATATGTGATGTATGCCTAACCTAGTCACTATGTGTACCTATGATGTGGGTATAAGCTACTCATCCTATGTAAATATGGTGTATGCCTAATCTAACCCCCATGTTTACCTATGAGGTTCTTATGACATAATAATGCATGTGTGATACAAGTTAAATTTACCCATGTTGTGTATAGATGAGTGATGCTTGAGCTTGTAAGTATATGAGCATAGGATGTTTTGTGTGTGTTCAAACACTAATGATTGTATATATGAGTGATACTTGATCTAATAAATGGTCTCATATAAGAGGAGATGATGAAATATTCGGATCTCTAGTGTACAAAATATAAAGCCATTGATTCTCAAAATGGATATGTAGTAAGGTTCATCATAAATAAACCATCAAGGATTATATTTGGGTCTAGGGATGACACTAACTTTGGGATCTTACCACATTCTAGTGTGAGTATATCAGTGGTGGCATAAAGTTATCGCCATGACTAGGGTTGGAAAGGTTATGAGGTTGGAACTTCTAAATCAGACGGAAGATGATTGGTCAATTAAGTTAATACTTATTATTAAAAAATTGTAATTAGGGGCTATTTATTACATTGGTTTTAACTAATGGATAGTTATTACAATAGTATCAAAGTATGGTCCAAATGTTGAACCTATGAATCTCACTTTATTCTAGATAAAGTAGATTATCTTGCACTACTACCCCAATCTAACTAAGCTTCTCACTGGGAATGAATATGTTTGCATTTTGTCATAATTAGGTTTTTAATCTTACAACAAAGGTTGGCTGGTGTTAAACAAAAATGCCTAAATGGGTAAAAAATAAATCTTGGATGTATTAATTGTAAAAAATCAAAGTGCACATTGTATAATTATGCTATATAACTATTATTATTTCCCTTTACCATATTTTTTTATTTAATTCACAACTTGCCATATGATACCTTTGATTGCATCATTAAGAGTATTAGGAATCCTCATCATGATATAAATGTGAATGGATATGAACTTAAAATGCAGAGAAATTGAGAAACTATGTATGAATGGGTTAGTATGTGCAAAAGATAGAGTGGTAAGTACACTTAATGGGTAGGTTGTTAATACCTTAATAATTGATGACATAGCCATAAGATTGAGCTATTTGATGTGTAGCTCTACTATATTGGTTAAATCTATATTAAGAAAGAATGCTTAAAGGTGATGTTATGAATATTTTATACTCTAATACCTAACTATATGTAAATACATAATGAAGGAACAATAGGTGGGTGAACATGGTTATACATCAACTCATATGCATGATCTTGTAAAGCAACATGCTATGAGTTTGGTAATGATCTTGCATTTTAAATTATGCAATATGAAGTCATATAAATAAGAACTCTCAAAGATCATAGAGACTTGTGTTTGTATTATATAATAATTGAATAAACTTATTTGAATTCAAAATTTACTAATGTTGATTTAGTGGGAAATTGATGGTGTGTTGTAAACCCACATAGGAAGTAACATAATTGTGACTAAGAGAATTAAGTGGAATATCACGAAAGTAAATTCAATATAAGAGATGTACTTGAATATGAAGAGTGGTCTCTAAGACTTGGTGCTTGGTTACAATCCAAGGGTTAGTAGGTAATTATGTCTACCCAGTTGCATATATTGGCTTATCTTACCAAAAACCAACACATTAATTGGAAAATAACATATTGGATCAAGTGAAAATATATATTGAAGGTTATATTTAAATATGCACCCTTTTAAACATTCTAAAACTATTTTAAATTGGCCATATTTTAGAAAAATAAACCACTTGATATGTAATGATAATGGGTTGAAAAGTAAATAACTTAGGTAGTACCCAAAAGTTTAAAGAAAACACTATGCAAAATCGATAAATTGAGGCCCCAATAAGTCAAAACTTGATAAGAGTAGGAAATTAAATTATTTAGATTTTATATAGTGATAAAATCATCAATGAAATATTTTTATAAGCTAGGTCAACATACTCCAAGGGAGAAAGGATGTCACATCACCTAACGTCATTTGTTACCATGGTGGATGACTATGTGGGAAGGAAAAATAAGACAAATTGGAGAGGATGGAGAGGGAGATCTATCCTTCATACCATAATGAAGGAAGGGTATTCCGCCTCTCATAATTAAACACACTTCTACGAAGGATGAAGGGGATGCACAATTGTAGGATATGCATGTAGTGTCATAAAATTGCACCCCATGGAAATTTCAAACTTGCGCATCTAGCCCATTGCATTTATGACAACTCGCTGCATTTATGACAAAAACCTATAAATTACAATTTCAAGATTCTAACTTCATAGGGGCTAACAATGAAGTACTAATACCTTGGATGCCTCATTCTTAGAAAATTTTGATTAGGACACTTGTGCAACGTGCAAACATCTATGTGATGCACTAGCATCCCCAAAAAATTTGACATTCAAATGAGGGTATATCATTTCCTTTGCCTATGACATGTGTCATTGCAACAAGAATGCATGTAATGGCTCTTACCACACATGCAACCTCACAAAATTCCTCTTTTCACTTGCATTCTCATTCATTCTCACTATCATGTTTGATCTCTCATTGTACTTTATTCTTCTCATTCTTTATCATTCTCTGTAGCAAAGCTCTACTAGATTTGCATCACAAGAGCCAAGGCTCTCTTGCACAGAAGCACATCACATCTATCAAGCTAAGAGGGGAGCCACAAGCTATTTGTAGTACTCTCTTTTCTACTTATCCTCTTTATTTACAAGTGTCTATTTTATCTTGTTTATCCTTATATTCGTGGTAGGGGCTCTCCTCCTCAATAGGATTTCTTTCTATCACAAGTTTTTACATTTCATATATTTTTTTCTATCTCTATCTATTTGGCTATTTGTGTTGGTGGAGACACCAAAATGGGGGTTTGACTAAGGCAAGCCCCAAAACAGCCCCAACATTTTTCCCTCTCCGTCTTGTGTGAAGATATACGGGCTTGAAGAGTTGAACGTTGTAGATTCAAAGGTTTTACACTTTGTTTTGATTGGTACAATAGAGTGAGGCACCTACGTCCCCATGGAACGTTATCATTTGCGGCTAAGGCTTATTCCTCTTGGGGGCAGAATCTACGAGTCTTGAAGTTTTTATTTCTACAAACTATAGGTTGTAAGTTTTTGTTTCTTGTCCCTGATAGTTTATCTTTCTATTTGATTAATTTGTTCAAATACTCTTTATTTTCTACTTTGTTACCTAAGCTTTATTTCTTGAGGTAACCAAGGGCTATTTGCTCCTTGTAGACTCTCTCTATCTTGAGTCTTGAGAGTGATGAATCCCCTGTATATTTTGGTGAACCCAACATGAAATAAATCATGTAAGATCTTTTTCTTTAAAGTTTTAACTCTTTTGATAATGCATTCTCTAAACTATATTTTGATATGTTCGATGAGGTCCTAGGTGATTTCTTAGAGGTATCTCCTATTATCTGCAAATCTGATAAACAAAATTCTTCATCAAAACTTTCCTCTTCTTCACAAGTCAAAGAGTTTGTAAATTTGGTTTTAGTCTCTATCACCCCTCAAAGGCCTAAGAGACTAGTCATTTATGTGACTATGGCTAGCCCATCTGCTAAAAGAATTCATTATATTCCTGGGGTTCCTATCACAAATGACACGCTAGACCTTTACACAAGATTTATGCAATCTTAGGCTCCCTCTTATAGAGCAGCAGCCCATCCTTACAATACTAGAAGGAATTAAATAAACCTTAATCAACCTACATCCCTACCATCCTCTCAACCAAGCCTTCATCAAGCAGTTAAACCTATAGCTAACAACCTAGTCAGTATGATCTTGTTGAGCAACTTCATGTTACTCCTACCAAGATCTCACTTTGGTATTTTCTTAGTATTCCTTCGGTTTACGAAGGTATACTTTAGGAAGTGTTGCAAACGATCCTCTTGCCTTCCTTCACTAGGTCAACAGATGTTACTATATTGATAGATCATATTCGTATAGATTTTCCAAATATTATGTTCCATCTCCATAAACTTTTACCTCTAGAAGTAAAAAAGCAAGAAGATCCTCTAATGATAATAGTTAACATCAACAATATTGGTAATATATGTGCTCTCGTTGATACCGGTTTGACTTTCAATGTGCGTAGCATTGATTTGTTACCCAAAATTAAAAGTGATTCATCTTTCGTTGTTTCTTCTTCTTTGTATATATGTGGTTTTGATAACATCATTTGACAAGCCTTAGGTACGATAACCTTTCCTTTGAGGCTAGGACCCGTTACCATACCCACCCTAATTTATGTTATGCCAAGACCACTACCCTACAATATTCTCTTGGGAAGACCATGGATTCAATCCTTGGATAAATCACTTCTACTCTGCATCGTTCTATAGAATTTGTTACTAATAATGAGGTAATCACGAATAAGGTTGACCCTAATGTTATACGCATTTGTGAGATGGAAATTTCTATTCAAGCCTCGGTTGCTTCTACTCTTAAGAATTTCATTCTTGCGTTATCTTCTAATGTGTTGACATCTACTCTAGTAGTACCTATTATAAAGGATACTCTTAAAATAGATGTTCCTAAGGAAGATCATCCTGAAGCAGAAAGTCCTAAGTCTATTCATTCTACTTCTTTTGAATTGAACACATGTCTTGGTGATGATTGGGGATCCTTGGACTTTATTGAATCTTATATTGAGTACAAAGTAGATCCTATCTACTTGGACATTCCAACAATTTAAATTCACCTTTGTTAAGAAAGCTAATTGTCCTCCCACTAAGGAAAATGATCATGCTCCTCTTAAGGAGGATGATCACACCTCTACTAAGGAAGATTATTATGCTTTTGTTAAGGAGGGTAGTGTTTGTATTCTTGCTAAGAAGGATGGTTATGTTCCAATAAAGGAGTGTGATCATACTTATAGCTGGGATTACCCTCTTTACACTAGTCCTCCCTCTTTCTAGGAATTACAAACACGTTAAGGTCTTGGTTTCAATCTCTTTTCTAAATATGGTTATGGAGGTGTTACTTAGATTTTTGGCCCCTCTCATAAATCAACACCCCTATGTCAAAATATTGGTTAAGTCTTTACCCGGGCAGTGTTTTATTAAGTGTTCATAACTTGGGCGGTATTTTCACTAGTTTGTCTAACCTTCCATTCTATCACCTTTATCTTTACTACTTCTTCTTCTTCTTTACCTGGGCGGTCTTTTAGGATATTGCTATAACTTGTCACATATTCTAAGCCCTTCTTTCAAAAAGTTGGTGATTTGTATGTAGGGTTCATGAACTTGTTGAAAATGCCGCTAGTGATATTTTTGAAGTATTTCAATTAAAAAGGGGATTGGACTAGTTTTTATAACTACAATGGTAATTTTTTCAGTTTTGCAAACTCCCCACATTACCATCGAAATATATATTTTTTAAAAGAAATCAAAGAAGTCACAGTGTAGTATGTTTTACTAAGGTGCATTTTAGATAAATAACAAGCTACTTGTGCAAAAATGAATAAAGAGATCTCATTTAGATACAACAAATTAAACTAAAGCCAAAGATAGAATTGTTCATAACAAAGAGAGGCGACACCAATGATATAAAGCGATATATATATATATATATATACTGGTGGAAATATAAAATTTTCTAATGATTACAAAAAAAAAGGTCCTAGATAATATTAAAAAGATATCTTCATGAACAACGGACAAACATCAACACACAAATCGCCTCTACCACCACTTGAAGGTGCTCTATCTGGGTAGGTGATAGCAGGTTCTCACAAGAATGCAAAAATTATGCAAATAGTCCCATGTTGTTCCTCACTAGCCCTAAATGGAGTACGGTCACTACTTCTTTGGTGGCTTCATTTTGGGCTGCAGTCACAATACAAATAGTGTCACCCACTAGCCCGCTCCATGGATAGTTGTTGAGGCCAGCGATGGCCACATTCACTCAGTGGAGGAACTTTGGTCAAACCAATCACTCTGTTGCCCGCATTCCCTAGTCACAATGTCCGAAGGTGCAAATTATAGCATACAAAAAACACTCTAGGAGCATTGCATTGTAAAAAAGCCATTCAACAAGCGTTTGATTCTTGGATAATACATTATGTTGTAGTCAAGGGAGGAACATTTAGGATTTTCTTTGAGTTCATTTTATTCTAATTGCAATAACTTTCAATTTGTGAATTATGAGTTCATTGTAATGTTGATTGTACTGACTGGTGAGTCATGTGTGTAAATAAAATATAATTTTTTGTGTGAAATTTATTCAACTGCATTTATTTCATCTATTGCAATTATGAAGTCTTTCCTTTTTGTTTACATTTACTATTGTCATTAATCATTATGATCTGTAAGCTAGTCGATTAATGAAACTTAAAAATTCATTTCACATTAGTTACATTTTTATGGGTTAATTTATGTTGCCTTTATTGTTGTCTGGTTAAAAGCACACTTACTTCTCATTTAAATCATACGATGGAATTGTACCTCTCAATTCAGAGGAAAGTTGCAAATGTAATTGTGACCTTTCCAAAGTTGTTAGCAAATTGGTACTAATGCTTATTAGGCAAGAGAATCATTTATTATAAGCATATTTATCAGGGGCCAATTCATTCGCTAACAGATTTTTGTTGACTTTGTTGGGGAAGATTGAAATTTCTGACAAGTTGCTTCTGTGTCATGCAACAAGATGGTGCTTCCCCATGATGGCGTATTTAGTATACTCCAACCTGACTTGGATTGGATGCAAGGAGAACAAGAAAATATCATATCACAATTAAATACGCTCACTTGGAGGTATAGGAGAAGTGCAGCAGATTATATGCAAGTTAATTTTGTTTTGAAAGAGGAAGAAGAGTGGGCCCTATGCCCACCTATGCCAATAGTAGAACGTCCCCCAAGATTGATCTTTGAATATTACAACGACCCACCCGGTCACCTTAACCCATGTCAGATTGAACCTCCAAATCAATATCTGAATCACCACCCTAACCAGCTATTGAATCACTCTCCAACTTAATCGTCACCTAGGCAATAGTTTGGGGTTCCCCTTCTTTATTCCTATAGGAGTTGGTCATTATGAAAAATCATGGTTTATGTTCCTTGGGGTATTTATATTGGACCCTTTTTCCTATCACAATGTAATGACCTACCACGTCGTTCAGGGAAAAGATTCCAAAATTCTCTTGTTGTGGCATTCCACATCCAAAAGAACATGTTTTCGCTATGACTATAGTAAGTGAAATTATGGGAATTAGAGAGGAGGATGTCTTTGTCAGGATATTTCTTGACAATCTAATTGAAAAGGCAGCTAAATGGTTAAAGGGATTAAAGAAGGGCTATAAAACCGGCTAGGATGTTTTACACAGGAAATTTCTATGGCATTGCCAGAGTCCTATCAATGTAGTTGCTCTACTTAGAAGATTTTTCAAAATTGTGAAGGAAAGGCGTGAGCCTATGAGGGAGTTTGTTTATCGATTCAACCAATCTCTTCGGTGGATTACTACTCCAAAACAATTGAGCAAAATAATACAATTCCATGTATTCACTTTTGCTCTTGATCCTGAGGTTCAACTTATGCTAAGAAGAGATAAAGTTTTTGGGATCAAACAAGCCCAGATTGAGGCAATGAACATTGAGAATGACCTAATTGTGGTGGAAAAATAGAAGACTATATTACTCATCCTATTATTAATCTCCCACTGCTTGCCCATAGCCTCTCTCGATTCTCAGTAGTTACCAATGTTCCCCACCCTACTACTGAGGGGATGAATTTGAAAATATTGAATGATGTGCAACTCTTTCTTGAGAGAATCGAGGAGCTAAAGGAAGAAAATGTGTTGGTATGCTCAAGCATATAGTCTAAACACCACAAATAAGTAAAAAGATGATCTCAGTTCATCCAATGATGATGAAGACTCGACACCCTAAGAAGCGTATAACCCTACTTTTTAGTTTACTCCATCTATTCCTGCAAGGGATTCACTTCATTTTAGTTCTACCAATGAAGATCAAGGTTTTGTTGATCTTTCCACCCCTGAATATGAGACCTTCACGTTTCAAGATGTTACTGAAAAAATTGCATGCACCACTAAGAAGAGTATTATTGATCCTCCAGGTGAAGGTGGGGTGAGGTGGTTAATTAATTTGAATCCTCTTTTCCTATTTAAAGAATTTGAAATTCATGAAAATACTTTATTTGAGGAATCAAGGTTTGGTTTGCCAGAACCACTAGCAGTGGAGGTTGTTCTTTTCTTTGTTAATGATCAAGAGAAAGAAACTATTGTTGTGGTAAGGGATCGAGAGGTCATAAGGTCACAGTGTAACTATGATGATTAGAAAGTTGCTCATAAAATAGTATGTCATGTTGATGCAACGAGAGTGTAAAACTCAAATTTCCCTCAAAAGCAGGAAATATTTTCAATAACAAAGCCTCATAAAATAATAAGAAATTCTCCAAGAATTTTTGTGCGTGTTCTTTCACATCAAGAGGAGATTTATGACAAGAAATGGTTGTTTGAGAGCAGTGCAATTGGTTTTCTATTTAGATACAATGCACATGTCTAGGTTATAGTAATTCTCACCTCACCCTAGAAGTTGCATGCCTGGAGAGGCCTTTTCAAGTCTAGGTCTTTCTTCTCACAACCTATCAACGGTTTCATGTGAGTTATTCTTTCCTTTCCCTTTTCGGTAGGTACTAACCTACCATGTATATAGTCATTTTTGGGTGTGTTTGTTTGGTTTTGGTTGTTGTCCTTTCTCTTTGCTCGTCTATGTTGCCCAATGGATAGGACTAGTCATAGAGCGTTTGGGTTCCTAGTTGAATCATTTTTAGTCCTTGTCCCCAAATAGATCGTCTACTACTTAGATTTTCGGCCCCTCTCGTAAATCAACACCCCTATGTCAAAATCTTAGTTAAGTCTTTACCTGGGCAGTGTTTTATTAAGTGTTCCTAACTTGGGTGGTATTTTCACTAGTTTTTCCAACTTCCATTCTACTACCTATGTCTTTACTTCTTTTTCTTTACTTGATCAGTATTTTAGGGTATTGTTATAACTTGTTGCATATTCTAAGCCATTCTTTCAAAAATCCAGTGATCCGTACTTAGGGTGCATGAACTTGTTGAAAAGGACACCGGTGATATTTTTCAAAGTCTTTCAAGTTAACCGAGTATTGGAGTGGTTTCTATAACTACAGCAGTAATTTTTCTAGTTTTGCAAACTCCCCACATTACAATGAAAATACATTTTTTTAAAAGAAATCAAAGTAGTCGTAGTGTAGTTTATTTTACTAAGGTACATTTCAGATAAATAACGAGCTACTTGTGCAAAAATGAATAAAGAGGTCCCATTCAAATACAACAAATTAAACTAAAGCCAAAGATAGAATTTTTCATAACAAAGAGAGGCAACACCAGTGATATAAAATGATATTATTATTATTATTGTTATTATTATTATTATTATTATATATATCTATCCTGGTGGAAGTACAAAATTTTCTATCGATTATGAAAAAAAGGTTCGAGATAATATTAAACAGATGATATCTTCATGCACAAATGGAAAACATCAGCACACTGATCACCTCTACCATAGCTTGAAGGCGCTCTATCCGAGAAGGAGATAGTAGGTTCTCATGAGATTACAGATATTGGGAAAAAATCCCCATGTTGTTCCACACCAGCCCTGCACAGATGAGGGTCACTACTTCTTTGGCGGCTTCATTCTAGGCTACAGTTGCCATACAAATAGCGTCACCCACTAGCCCACTCCGTGGATAGTTGTTGAGGCTAGAAATGGCCACATTCACTCGATGGAGGAACTCTAGTAAAACCAGTCACTCCACTTCCCACATTCCCTAGTCACGACCCCTGAAGGTGCGGACTATAGTGTACACAAAACGCTCCAGGAGTGTTGCATTGTGCACATGCACTGGCTCAAAAACACCTCTCTAAGTATGCCTTACAACACCTCTTCAATTTCACTATGGATGATGAAGACCTCCTTCAATTGGTTAGATAAACATCTAAAGAGGGGCTACATTTGATTTCTTCAATGGCGACAAAGTCGTTCGTGGACACTCCATCACTCTAAGCACTCGCCGTTTGATACTTCAAGTAGGAAAATTGAGGTAGTTCCTGTTGAATTTACAGAAGGTTGGCGAGACATTTAAGCCGAGGATGATCAAGATGATAGGATGATGATGTGGTTAAAAGTAATGGTTGATATGATAGAAATTTAATCTATATTCCCAAATGATCATCCTACTAGACATCTTCCATGTGTGTTTCCATTGCGCCACTATGACAGTTATTCAATGCTTGATTTGTAAAGCATGCAAACCGCTCGAGAATTGATGGACACAAGGCAAGAGTTTAATCAAGAAATGCTCAAAAATAACTTAAAGTCTTATCATTAGTGATGTAATCATTATGGCCATTTATTATTTCTTGGCCATCAGTTTTGCAAATGGATAGTAAGGTGGCGAGAAAGCGTTACCACAACTAATCAATAACCGTCGATGAAAAGAATACAACCCCTATATTTGGGTGAAAAAGCAAATCAACAAGGATCTAATTCCTAGAGAATACACTATGTTATATTTGAGGGAGGAAAATTTAGGATTTATTGTGAATTCACTTACTTTCTAATTGTAATAATTTTCAATTTGTGAATTTTGAGTTGAATGTAATATTGATCGTACTGACCTGTGAGTCATGTGTGTAAATAGAATATACTTTTTGTGTGAAATTTATTCAGCTACACTTATTTCATCTATTGCAATTATGAAGTCTTTCCTTTTCGTTTATGTTTTATTTTGTTATTAATCAATCCAGTTTGTGAGCTAGTCGATTAATGATCCTTCAGAATTCATTTCACATTAGTTATTTTTTTATGGGTTAATGTTCGGTTCCTTTATTGCTTTATGGTTAAAAGCACATTGATTTCTCATTCAAATTATTCAAGGGTGTTATACTCTCAATTCACAGTAAAGCCACAAATGCAATTGTGGCCTTTCCAAAGTTGTTAGCGAATTGGTACTAGTTCTTATTAGGCAAGATAGTCATTTATTAAAGGCATGTTTACTAGAGGCCAATTCATTCTCTAACAAGAGGTAAAGGTTGTGGTCATAATGAATAAGGTATTAAAGTCCCCTTAGAGGTTGATCCTCGTAAGTATAAGATTAGACTTAGACATTGTCAAATGAAGTATAAGGTGAACCATGGTTGAATGCCAACACAATTTATGTCGAACCTCCCTCTCTTAAATTAATTCATTCTAAACTTATGAAAAATAAGATAGACTCTACTAAAATCCCTCTATATGTCTTCTCCTCAAAGGAAGCACTAGAAAAACTCTTCGGTGCCTACTCTCCCTTACCGTCTCATCACCATGAAAAACAATTCCCATATTTCTCGAGTAAATGGGTATATTTTAGAGAATCTATTATGAGTATCGACGAGAAGGCACCTTTATCTAATGTGGATTATAATACTCCTACACCATATCTTGAAGACCATAATACTCTCCTTAAAAGGGATACTTCTGACATTTTTCGTGGATCCCAAATCTTTTGAAAAAGTGATGAAGATTGGAAAATGTCTTTCTTCGTGATAGGAATTTGAAAATTTTACTAGTTCTAGGATTGCATTTCAAAAAAAAATTGTCATCCATTGGTCCTTTGAGTGTTAGGGTTTTTCTTTCCAATCGACAGGGTTCACTCCTAGGGCTAAGACCCTTATTTTTTAAAAATTTGTAAAGTTTTTCTAATTCGTTATTGACTTGAATTTTTTTTTACTACTCGCTTAAGTTACAACTTAAGTCATTAACATCATTGGTAAGGGGACGCTTTTTCTCCCTAACCAATATTTGGTCACATGCACTTTTAAATTTTGGCTAATTTCCTAAGTTCGAGCAGGTAAATATTATGAATGCCTTTATCTATAGTTTAGACTTAAAGGGTCCAAAAAATTAAGTCATTATATTATGCGTCGATCTAGTAAAGTTCCATTTTATGTTGTAACTTAAGGAACGTGCATTTAAATGTCTTAAGTTCTAAGTGACATGGCACCACATCTCTTATTCTATTGGTTGCTCGCAAACTCGCAACATTAAAATATTCAATAAAAAATCTCAATGAGATAGTGGGTGTGTGTCTTGTGGCACATCTTTCTAGTTGGTCTCAACACCCTTTAAAGTGGTAATGATGGTTGGCACAAGATCTAAGGGCTCATATTGTTTCTAATGATTAAATCTCAGTCATTGCTCACCAACCCACGAGGAATCTATCAAAGATGTTGATACTGCGAGGGACAATGGGCGGCTGACATGTGGCATAATTCGAAGCATTCAAAAGACTATTGAAGACATGCACTATTTTATGAAATACTTCAAGGTGACTTTAGAGACATTAAAGGCCGAGCTACTAAAGGGACCTATGGCTCACATGGTCAAAAGGAAATCAAGATGTTTTAATCACACCTATTCATCTAGCAAAAGTTTAAGCACATGTTAAAAGGTTTTCTATCTATGGGTGTAATCCTAGGGGTTAGATAGTGTGCAAGTTGAAGCCTACAAGTTTAATCTGGTTCATTACCTGCTAGACCGAGACAATTGATCACTATCCCAGCAGACCCATGTGGGATAGCAGGTTGGTGACATGTGGACATTCTCAAAGCTCATAAGGTGTGGTGGAGCCCATAATGACAGGGAGGAAGTATTCCACATAGAAAAATCATATTGGTTGGATGTCAAAGTCAACATAAGTCGGCATTTTAGAATTGTGTCACTCCATTTGAGCCATCCATTGATCCCACTCAATGGAAGATCAACAGTTGTAATTCAAAATTATAAATTAAGTTGTTGGTGTCATTCTAGTTAGCGCGAGTGAAAAATAATGGTGGACATGATGTTCATCTACCAAATTAAAGGGCTTTCTTGTTATAAAAGCAGGAATGAAAGAATGATTTGATTCACAAAAGTATTTTCAAGCATCTAGAGATTAGTAGCAGTGTTTCTCAAGCTCTCTCCATCCAGAATTAAGGTTTCTAAGTGTTCAAACACCTGTAAGTGGAAATTGCTTCTTCCTAGACTAAATTTCATCAAATTTGAATGCAAGTGCTAGTTTTGTGTATCAAATTGCAATTTGCCCATCTTTTAAGGTTTGACATTCATAAAATTGCATTTCAATTGCTTTGAATTTTATTTGCTTTTCTATGTCAAGTTTAAACCCTAGTTGTGCTTAAGGAAACCCTACCCTGTCTCATCCTTCATTACAATGGCACCCCCAAAAGCCCAGCCCTCTAGTTTTAAGGCCAAGAAACAAACCCTATACCAAGACATATTGGACCAATTGAAACCTTCCATAAATAACAAGTATGATGGTCAAAAAATGTTCCAAGGTCCTGGAATAGAAGCTAGCATTGTCAACCGACAACATGCCATTAAGGATGTTATACTACCTCTCATTGGATGGACTCTTTTCAAGTATTGGTTTAGGAAGAGGTTTTGCAACATTCCCACATGCAATTGATGGAGGTTGGAAATGGTCAAATTGGTTGTTCCAAATGTATACCTTGATGTTGACCTCTTGAAAGCCATAGAAACCAATTATGACCCTAATGCTAGGGTTGTAAGGACACATTTTGGCTCAAAAATGGTTGAACTTACCAAGGTGGGTTTTACTAAAGTTTTCAAATTGAGCCCTAATGCCAAGCTACCAATTGATGAGAAGAAAATGAAGGAGTATGAGAAGGTGAAAATAACTTTCAAGGTTTCAATATTGATTAACTTCATGGGAGAAAGAAAGGGGGGAAACAAAATCAGAATCAATCCATCTAACAAGTAGCCCTACCAGGTTGACCTAGTTGAAGTATATTTTTAGAGGACCTTCTACACTATATGTCAAAATTAAGGGTTTGATCCTCCCACAAGGATGCCAACAACTTTCATGTACATGGCAGCAAACATCCAACATGTAATGCTCAGCACAGCATATTATTTTTCTACCTATCTATCAAATGAGATCCATTAAGGCTTAGTAGCTCTCAAAAAAGGTGCAATGAGAGTGAGGTTTTGGTGGTACTCCTTGTTTATGCACATGTTTTTATGCAAGGGAGTTAATTATTTTGGAGAAGACATGAAATTGAATAGAAAGGATGTGAATGGTGATGATATGCATGTCCAAACATTGACTCACATTTTGGACAAGGATGAGCAAGAATCCAGTTTTGTTGTTTTTCCAAATGTGTTTACCTCCAAATTAAAGCTCGATATTTGGTGTTGAATCCGCCTAGGATTCAAAGGGATTTGCATGAATTTCTATACCATAGGAGAGGAGGCCTAAATTAGACATTAAGCACAATTGGGGAGATGTCATCCCATATCCTAATTGCACCATCCTCTAAGTATATGGCACAAGTGTCACACCTCGTGTACTTCCAAGAGATGTGCCATTGAGTATTGGTTTACTTGAAGTCATGTGGCAATTAGAAGATGTTGAAGACAATCACTTAGTTGGAATGAGGAAAGGAACTTTGTTTCCTACATACACTACTTTCTCATATTTTTTCATGATCAAAGATGGGTGGAGAAAGATTATCCCAAAGATCAAACCTCTTGGAATGAAATTTTGCAAAGCAAGAAATCATGATACAAAGGGAATCATGGTGGCCTTAAAGGACAAGATTAAGGGAGGAAATTCTATGACAACTACTTCCCTGAAGATGTAATTAGAAATATATTTGATCTGAGATTGCAAGAAGAGAGAAAGATGAAATCGTCAGCCTTCATGAAATTGGAGAAGGCTAAGCAAGACAAGAATCGTGGTTTTCGATTTCTCCCAAACATAAATGATGAAATTTTGATAGGGTAGTGGGGCAACTAAAAGAAGAAATATTGATAAAAGGCAAAGGGTAGGCCCAAGTAAATAAGGAGCAACATAAGAGAAAATCCCACATGCTTGAAGAAAGACCAACATATTAGCCTCCTAAAAGGTAATATGTGCTTTCAAGGAGGAAGAGCATGGTGAGAAAGGAACAAACAAGTGCTACACCTACTCAATCAGAGGGGTCAAAAGCATCTTCTCCTGCACCTCAATTGCAACAATTTTCACCTCCAAGATCATCCACTGAATAGGTTATTAAGCTTGATTCTCCACCTAGAGAACCTTCACCACCAAGAGAGCCCTTGCTAAAAAGGAGAAGGGTTGAATCATCTAGAATTGTTGATTCTCCTCTTGATTTAGATGACGAGATTATGATTACTGAAAATGAAATGATGAAGCGTATGCCCTCACCCCTCAAAGAAGTAAATCTACCAATTGAAAGTCTTATATTGCGCAAGGTTGATCTTACTAGGATCAATAATATCGATGATATTAGGGAAAAGCCATGCAATGATTTTATGGATGATAACTCCTTTGTTAAAACAAAGGATTTTCAAGAATTTGTTTGGATGGATAGGAGAGACGAGTATGATGAGAACATAAAAATGAAAATGATAGAAAGTCCTAAGCTACCAAGGGAGGTCATTGAATCAAAGGTCCTTATAGAAATGAAATAAAAATATAAGGACATAACACCAGTTGAGGGATGTGAACCAATAAGGAAGAGTGGAGTGCTCCTACTATCAGAAAGGACCTTGGCTTTGGCCATAGCATTTGACACAGTAAGGAGACATGGCACTCCCATTTTTGCCACTGAAGTAGAAGCAACTATTGCTCTATAAGGATCATAATTCAATCCAAAATGGGACATATTGGCTATTTAGGCATTGGCCCCAAACACAAATAAGCCACAAGCGGTAGAACCAGTAGCAGACCTCAGGGGTGGATTGATTATCAAAAGAGTGTCAGATACTTTAGTTGTTGATTTGGTGGTTGTTTATAATAAGGATGAACAAGCAGGAACAATTTAAGGAAAATAATAAAGAGTTTAATGATTTGGTGGTGGTTTACAATAAGGATGAACAAAAGATTACAGAGATGCAATTGGAAAATGCATTGTTAAAGTAACAATTGCAATCATTGCAATCAAGGCCATCACTAACATCAAGGCCATCAGTGATAGAGGTTTAGGACTCATCCCCGCTAGCTTCTCTAGTACAATCACCAGCTCTTGCCCATTCTCCTCCAACTTCTACAAAAATGGTTGTGTACAATCCAAACAATGTACCTATTGCATATCTTGCCCCAAGTACATCAACTACAACCCCTCCAAAGAAAGCAACTAGAGAGGAATTAATACAACAAATGGAGGTATTTGAAGAATTGTTTGGATTGTATAATGACAATAACATTTTTATTGTTACAAATGTTTTGGAACATTATTTGTCAAAAGAAATAAAAGGAGTGAGAAGTGTGCACTCTAACTATTCTTTAATGTTCCAATCAATAAGTATGTTGAGAGGGACAAAGCCATTGCTCTCCCATTGATGCATACATGGGTCCCAAAATTAAGTGTATTGAAGAATATAGTGACTGGATCTACCCCTAATCAAAATAAACCACTGCATATAGCTCCAACCTATAGAGCAATGAAGGATATGATTGATTACCAAGGATTGATGGATCCCTTGGAGAAAAGGATCCAACCACTACTAAAGTAGTTTGATGAGAGTGATCTTGGCCTCCTACTAGACATTCTCAATAGTGAAGGAGGTGTTAAGAGCTATGAGCGGTGGAGAGGTCATATGGATGCAGTCATCAATGATGAGGCCATTCTAACTTGTGAGGAAGAAAATGTAAACATGGCCATGTTAAAAGACAGTATGAACAAGTTGTTAGATACCAGTGCATTTTGGAAGAATTTCACAAAGATTCCAACCAAATAATGGTAAAGTATGGTCCCTATAGGAAAAAAATAGATGAATCATGACCTTCAATTAGCTTACAGAAGAAGACTATACAGCATGGAACAAGAAGTACAACAATATTCTATATTTTTTATCTTCTCTAGTGGTGATATGGCATAAACATTGGTCTGTTTCACGTCTCTAGTGGTCTTCAAGGTTTTCAAAGGGAGTCAGCAAGTGCTTTTGTTAATTTTACACCAAGATTTTTTACTCTCCTACCAACTCAACTTTCCCAGGTCCACTACAAGAAGAATGAAGACTTGAAGCGATGAAGGCATTAAATAACCATTTCAGATATTTTGGGAAACCATTGTGGATGTAACAAACTTTGTAACTGCCTTGCACTCCAAATATCATCTCCATGAGCTCGCAGTTACTAGTGTAATTTTCAAAAGTAAGTGAATGTCAAATAAAAATGTGACAAATGTAATGGCTCGAAGCTTGTTGCTCCCTTGTTTTATAAAAGGGAATTCAAGGCCATTTGCACGGGTTATTATTGATTGATTTTGAAGAGAAAATGTAATAAAAAATGTAGATGCAATTTTGTCTAATTCTTTTCTAGGTTTTTGAAGTTTTGAGTCTTTTGATTTTTAGCATTGTATAACCAGTACTATCATTTTTTAATGTAGATGGCATATTTCCAAAGCTATTGTTCTCCATTGTATACTTCAAATGAATCATGAATGAAATGAATTAAAAATCATTCAATTCATCTTTGTTGTATTTCCATTGAATTTTTGCTCATTGCTAATGCACTTGTTCAAAGAATGAGTTAAAATTGCTTTAACATGAATGAAGGTCTATGTGAATGTATGCAAGGATAATTAAGTATTATTGGTCTGAATTTTTGAGTTAAATGGTGTAATGCATCATTTAATAGCTATGTTATGATAGATAGAATGTTATATGTTTTTAATTGAATGATTTAAGAATCCATACCCTAGGACAAGGCATAGATCCATAGGTTGTGCCTATGTTACACCTTTTGGTATTTCACAACAACTACATTCAAAATCAAATTAAATCTTTACTTTCCGTCAGAGTGTATGTTTTAAGTAATGTTCTACCATATTCTCATGTTTTAGACTAATAAATGTTGTAAGATTTGCTAGATCTTTAAGGTTTTTATCTCTTAAAAAACACTTAGGAGAATATATCTTTTAAATTTACAATGTACCAGATAATTTGGCACAAGAGTATCTAGGAGATATATTGTAGGGATCATCTTCCTGGGTTTTGCAAAACCCAAAGTGTAGAGGGAAATTTTAGCAAACTTTCACCTATTAGTTGGCCAATCAGTCCATATAATTTATCATTTGAAATGGAAAATCCCATAGATTATATGTGAGATCAAATTGGTATTTAAAAAACACCAACACTTCAAAAGAATCTAAATAATATGTAGATCTATTACATTTTCATCATGATATCTTTGCTTCCTCATACAAGGATATGTTAGTATTCATGAGTCTTTAATGGTTCACAATATTGTTCTTTGTCTCAATGCCAAGCATGCTAAACTAAAGATATGTACTATGAATCCCAACGTTTCCCTATTAGTTAAGACTGAGATATAGAAAAGCTTCTAAAACATGGTTTTATCCATCTTGTTCACTATTCAGCTTGGATATCAAATATAGCCATTGTTAGTAAACCTGATGACCGTATTCATATTTGTATAGATTTTCATGATCCCAATAAGGATTCTCTTAAGGATGATTTTTTGTTGTCTAATATCGAAATGATTGTAGATTCGACTACAAGCCATCTCTTATTGTCCCTTATGGATGAATTCTTGGTCTATAATCATATTCATATTAACCCGAAAGATTTGTATAAAATAACCTTCACTACCCCTTAGGGTTCCTTTTATTATGTAGGCATACCATTTGGATTAAATAATGCTAGAGAAACTTACCAAACAGTGATGACTCTTATCTTTAATGATTTCATTCATAAGATTCTAAAAGATTATATTGATGACATCTTGGCTAAGTCTACTACCCATCAAGATCATGTTGGGAATCTTCGTCCTATCTTCAAAAGGCTTTGACTTTATAAAATTCGATACTAAATCCTCTTAAGTGTGCCTTTGGTGTAGATGCCAATAAACTTTTAGGATTTATCATCTCTCATCGTGGAATCAAATTCAAAATGAATAAAATTGATGCAATTGTTAACATGCCTCCACCTAAAAGTATCAATCAACTATGTAGTCTACAAGTTAAGATTAAGGCAATTTATAGATTTCTATCTCAATTGGTTGATTGTACCCTTCCATTCACACATTCTTAAAAAAAAGATGTTTGTTTCCAATGGGATGATGAGTCGGACAAAGATTTTGAGTTTAACAAAAGTTATTTAGCCAATCCTCCTATCTTTATGTCGGTTATGCAAGATCGACCCTTTTTACTTTATATCTCTATGTCACCTCATGCTTTAACAACTTTATTAGCTCAACATGATGATGATGGTAAAGAAAGAGTGGTCTACTACATTAGTCATGTTCTAGTTGATTATGAGACTTGATATTCTACCATGGAGTTCAATAATGTCTCACTCTCATTTTCGCAACGTAGAAGTTATGACATTATCTTCTCCATGCCAAAACCCATGTAATTGTAAAATGTGATTTGCTTAAATATTTATTTACTAGAACTGACCTCTCGAGAGTATCGATGAAATGGGTAATGTTTCTAGTTGAGTTCAATATCAAATTCACAACTCAAAAGGTAATTAAAGGATAAGTTGTTTCTGATCAATTGGAGGAAGCTCCCTCATCTCATTCCTTCCCTAATTTGTATTTATTTTCAGATGAAAATCAATTCGCACTGGACCATGAACCTATGTGGGAGATGTATTTTGATGGATTGAGATGTCAAATTGGCTTCGAGGCAAGTGTGGTTTTAATCTCACTCAAAGGAAGTTTGGTTCCTTTATCCTTTTGATTAGCATTTCATTGTACTAACAACATCATTGAGTATGAAGCCCTTATTATTGGTTTACCTACCACGATAGCAATAAACATTAAACATGTTCACATTTATGGTGATTTTGAACTTATTGTAATCAAATCAAATGAACGTATCAGGCTAAGCACAGTAAGCTATCTTAGTGTCGTGATTTGGTTTTATCCTTGATTGATTCTCTTTTTTATGATAAACAATGTCCCTATGAGAGAAAATCAACACGTAGATGGAATGGCAAGTGCAACCTCCCTTGTACCCTCTGACGAAGGTGTAGAAGAGTATCAATTTTTCGTTTAGATTCTCTACTCTATTGTTTTCTTAGATCAACGTGAACCTAATAGTCTCATGTGTGCTCACATACACTTAGGGGAATGGTATTCTCATGTTCATAATTATCTAAAGATTGGCAATTTTCCCAATGATGTGACTAAAAATGCTCGCACTCAAATACAAAATCTTTGAGCTCAATATACTATCTTATCTGATGTTCTTTATTAAAAATTTCATAATGGTCTTCTTCAACAATGTCTCACTAAGGCTAAAATACCCGTCGGCCTTCAAGAATCCCATTTGAGCTATGGTGGTGGACATTTTAGTGGTAAAGCCTTAGTATGTAAAATTATTCATATGGGATATTATTGGAAAACAATAGAGCAATACTCCGCCTTTATCAAGAAATTCGCTCAATGTCAACAACATAGTAATCTCATCTAACCTCCTACACAGGAGCTTCAAAATCAAACCTCTCCTTGGCCATTCGCAAAATGGGGGTTGGATATTATCAGCAAAATATCACCTTCTTCTAAAGGACAAAACTTCATCATTACTACTACTAATTACTTTACGAAATGGGTCAAAGCTATTCCACTTAGATCCACTAATGTTGAATCAATCGATAGCTTTCTTTTAAACAATATCATTGCTCATTTTGGATTTCCTTCTACCCTTATTTCTTACAATGGTACTTCATTTAAGACAAAGAGGTGAAGCAATTCTTAGAAAAAATTCATATCCAGCATCGATTGCCTACACCTTTTTATCCTTAATCTAATGGTTAAGTTGAAGCTTCTAATAAAACTCTTAAGTTGATTCTTTGAAAATATAGTAAATAAACATGGTAAAGATTGACATACTCTGTTGACCTACGCCTTGTGGGAATATCGTATGCAATTTCATATGGCTATTGGTACAACCCTATATAACCTTGTGTATCATGTCAAGGCTATCATGCGTTTAGAGTTGGAAATTTCATCTATGTGAGTTTCCCTTAAAGGGTCAATTGATGATGACACATTATGTTGAAAATTTAAACCAACTTGATGAGCATTGATTGTAGGCCCTTGAACATCTCGAAGCTCATCAAAGATCCATTTCTAAATATTACAATCAAGTTGTTCTTTCTCATACATTCAAGGTAGGTGATCTCAAAGAAACATGGATCAAGATAAGTGCAATGTGGTATATTTGGAAGAATCTTTGAAGATTTTAAAAGAAATTCCACAAAAGAAACGTGATCTCATGGACTCCAATTCTTGTAGGATTTTTAAAAAGGGTTTATTAAAAAATCCTTGCAAACATTCAAGGAAATGCAACTTGTAAGTATAAATAAAAATTCTACACCCTTTTACAATTGTTCTCCTTCCTTGAGCCAAAATGAGAGTAAGAGTACAATAGATTCCTTTTAGAAAAAGGAATAGATGCAATTCATGAGGCAAAGGGAAGAATAATTTGGTTACAATAGTTGAGAGTGAGAAGTATATATATACTCTAAAATAGGTCATGGGTAATTTTTTATTGAGTCCTATTAACATGGAAAATTTTTGACATGTAAAATAATTATCATGACATATGAAGGCCTTGGAAGGCTTGGGTTAATGCTCACCCCTGAGGTGGTCTTTTCCTTGGATAAATATCAAGATGGGATTTCTAGATGTTATAAAAAAGTGGGAATTTTTTTGTGGAATCTAGTTGAGTGCATTATGCAATAGATATGTTCATCAATGAGATATATTTTGTTTTACTATGTAAAACAAGAGATGAAGTGTTTTCTTATTAATTAAAAAATGTACTAATTATAAAATGTTAATGTTTCTTATTATTGGGGATTTAGTATAATTTTTCCTTGTTAACCTATGCTTTATTATGAGTGGGTGTGTTTTGTATTGGGTAAGTTACTATGCATAAATTACTAGGTATAGAATGGATCCTAACATTTTTCCTTATAAGGTACTATTACTATCTATGATGTATTATTTAAGATGGATAATATTTTAATGTTAAATAATCCTAGTGAAGTGAATAATTACATCAATATTTCTTTATATGGGTGAATTTGGTATAACCATGTAAATGTTGAGTATCCCAATGGTTGTAATAGATGTCACTAGTATGATATGTTGGGCTCGATGGTACTACCACATATCAATGGTTCTACATACTCATATTAGCACATATGGTGATACATATTCACATTGGCACATATGGCGCTACATGGTCATATTAGCACACCTTGTCACATGATAAATATAAACTGATTAGGTCTAGGTCTAGGTATATATGAATGAACCCTCAAGGATTAAGTCTAGGTATATGTCTCATCCTAACTTGGGGATATTACCACATCCAAGTGTGAGTAAATGAGTTGTGGTGTAGACTTATTATCATGCTTAGGGTTGGGAAGATTATGAGGTTGACAATTTAAAATGATAAAAGATGCTTGGTCAAAAATGTTAGTACTTGTGAAAAATATGGTAGTGACCAAGGGGTGTTTATCACATTTATATTAACTAAGGGGTGATTATTATAAGGTTGGACCATGTCATCCCACTATTTTCCCAACAAATTTGGCCTTTTCCATACCAACACTCCTATATTTTAAGTCATGACCTTATGTAATTTTAATCATCCTTATGTATGAAAGGCTTATGTAGACTAAATTAAGTGATCTTAACTATCAACTCTTTGATTTATATGTACTGATACTAAAAAAATATAGAAGAAAACACTCAATGAACAACATTAGAAAACTTGTATCTAGGAATCTTACATGATTCACATTACATCACATGGTTTAAAAAGCACATTACACCACTATACATGCAAGAACTCATCAAGTAATGAAAAAAGAAGGATTACACCTAGCCTTTAATGATTGCATAATCCAAATGCATTAACACAAGATGAAACCAAGACAAGATGCATGATGAGAGCATCCCCAAAACATAAAGAAAATACTTGAAGGATCATATAAGGCATAGGATGCACACGAGTGGAATTGGGAAAAGGATTTTAAAACATGTATACACAGATATCACAAGCTCTCATTTAAGGAATAATCAAGGTACAAAGAATAAGGAATTTACAACACCTATGTTTTCCAGATTACATTTGTGGAATCCCATACACAAGCTAATTACAACAATACATAGATCACCAACTTTGCACACATGAGGTCCTACGAACACCATCCATGCATGTACACTTGTAAATTCTAGAAATACTATAAGAATGACAAGTAAACATGCCCAAGGATTTAGCCACATCATCAATACATGTACACGAGGTATCAACATATCACCCGTAAGGAAACCATAAAAAATATTGAAGACACACTAGTCAAAGAGCTATGAATCACATGCACACATCTAGTATACAAGCGAATGCACATAGATGGAAGAGAGGGTCAACTAATGGGATATATTTAAGGTGATATGTAATCATAAATCAATGGACACACATACTAACCAAATAAACCTCCTAAAGTATTTGCAATAAAGTTATACATAATCGATATATGTATTCATCAACCAATGCATACACATGTTCATGTTAATAAGTGGAAATACACACAAATACACGAGGGATTAAATCAACATAATCCATGCATAAATAAAAATTAACACACAAGAATACACTCTAGAAATTAATGATGCATTAACAAGAGTTTATCAAACTAGGGGTTTTCAAATGCATTTTTCACCAAAATCTAAAACATTAAATTTCAACAATGTAAGCATACCCTTTTGAATCTAATGGTGTGGAAATAATTATTTTTAATATCATTAAAAATTTGGGAAATTTTCACCATACTTTCAATGTAGGAATGCAAATTTCCAAATACACACTATAAGCATTCTTGAATTGATTTATCATCAATCAATGATCCCTACAAATATTATTTTCTGAAAATTGGAAAAAGCATTGAAACCACTTAAGGTAGGAATGGAAAAAATCATACAAGAGAAAACAAGCACAAGGAAGGGGAGATGAAACATATACCATTCACCAACGTTGGCATAAAGGAGAGGGGAAATTTTTCTCCAAAGGAAGCTCCTTCCACACTCAAGAAGAAAGAAATTCATCCCAAATCCACATAATTAAATTAATAACCTGAAAATTTTGTAGATATACATAAGATGCTCTAGATTAGGATACAAAAATATATTTGGGAGACTTTGCAATATAATTAGTTAGTAGTCCTTAGGTTTAAAAGTGACAATGGTTAGTTTTTATTTACCATTGCATTTCCAAAACCACCACAACACTTTTTAAGGTTTTCATAATACTCTTAAAAGTTTCAAGTTGTTTCACAATCTATGGAAAGTGGAATTTTCATATAAGTTAATGAAAAATAATATGAATAGTTTGGAAGTACTAGAGGATAGTTGTCCACCTTGAAATTCCTATATATAGTTGAAAACTTAGTTATTTTTAATATTATAAAATTACTTGTCCACATAGAAAAGGGTGTATCACTTGGATGAAATCTTGATATTACATTGTTTTCACTCTATGTAATGTGTCATTAGTCTAATATAATGATAAATGTGTAATTAGTTTATGTGGTAAACTTTCATAGAGATGTAGAGAGGGAGGGATAGAGATGGAGAGAGGGAGAGGGAGAGGAAGAGAGGGAGATAGAGAGAAAGAAACGAGAAAGATGGAGAGATGGAGGGGGAGGGAAAGAGGAGAGGGAGAGGAGGGGGAGGAAGAGAGAAAAGGGGGAAGATGGAGAGAGAGAGAGAGAGAGAGTAAGATATAGATAGATAAATGTAAAGAGAGGATGGAGAGATGGAGAGATTAAGATAGAGAGGGGAGAGATATAGAGGGATGGAGACAGGGACAGAGACAGGGATAAAAAGATAGAGGGATAGAGGGATAGAAAGGGATCTCAAGTAAGAGATATATAAAAAGATAGTAAGGGAGATATAAAAAGATAAAGGGAGAGACCATGACATAGAGAGATGAAGAAGGGGAGGGAGGTGGAGAGACATATAAGGATAGTGAGAGATAGATAGAAAGAGATTCATGGAGAGAAAGAGATATAGAAAAGGAGATAGAAAAATAGAGACAAAGATAGGCGAGAGATAGAGCAAGGGAGATATAGAGAGATAAGGTTAGAGAGATGGAGATAGATATACAGAGAGAAAGGAGAGAGATGGAGGGATGTAGGGAGAGAGGAGAGAGACAAAGAGAGAGATAAAGAGATGGACGATAAAGATATAGAGATAGAGGGATGGATAAAGAGATAAAATATGAGATTTTTTTCTTTAGTACATATATTATATTAGTATGTAAGATCAATAATAAATTGGATGTGATGCACATTTGAAATAATAGTTATGTATAACTGGCCATAATAATTATCTTGTGAGATCTTATTGGAAAATGTAATTGATATATGGTAAAAAGAGAAGACGAAGACATACCCTTTGCATCAAATATACCCATGGAAATATATACATGTGAAGTATTTTGAGACAAAACATGAAAATAATTCTTAGTATCCTTATCCTAATGACTATCATCCATAACAATAATATCTTATGCCTCAATATTGTTGCTATGAGTGGAAAATATATTAGTGTGAATTTTGTATGTCTATATATGTGGAATGAAGGATCCTCACTATCAAATTAACACATTTGACATCCTTCAACAGGGATCATATTATATTATTATTGAGTGTAGTATAGGAAATTGTATACCCTTCACAATTTCACACTTTGTTTGGATCCCTTAATTAATTGGATTAATTAAGCTTTTAATTACCTAAATTATGCATTCTAAAGCCTTATTTATTTTGTTTTCTAAAGGGGGGACCTATATTTAATTGATGCAATTAATAATTAAATCACATTGGAGAATGAGTGTCCTAGACTTATTGGCCAAGACCAATTTGCTCATGAGCAAATGGGTCCTCCTCCTTAAGTGTCACGGCCCATTTTTAAATATGTTTTGGCAATATTTTAATGATTCAAATTTCATATACAATTTTCGGATTTTAGAATCTAATTTTCTAGAAATTAGATAAACACCTATAAATACATAGTCTTTTTATCAATTCAAATATAAAAGACATTATCAAGAATTAAGAGGTGAACTTTCAAGAGCATTCAAGCACAGATTTATCAGTTATTTGTTGATCCTAAAGCATCCAAGAATTTTCAAGTGTCCAATCAAGATCAATCCTTGGAGTGATGTGTGTGATTTCAATCCTCTAAGGACAACCATTAAAGGTTTGGCGAGTTGCAACAATCATTGTTTCATTCATCATTCCTTCCATTTTTCAATTATCATTATCTTTCTATCAAGGTTTAATTACCAAACTTAGGGTTTAACCAAGGTAAACCCTCAAACAAACAAAACAAATTCTTCCTCTTTGTGTGTGTGCAAATTACAGATCAAAGAAGGATTGAAGACCTTGAAGAGAAATTTTACATTGCAACATTTGTTGCATCCATTGTTATCAAATCACGAAAACTCAAGTGTAGAATTTATTTTCAGCTTTCCAAAAATGAAACCTATACAAAAATCATCTCAAATCTTACTTCAAAGGACTACATAAATTATTTTTGGAAGCCCTAACTAAGACCCATTCGTCCCTAGGAAAACATGTCCTTTAATAGTGCTCAGAATCAACTTTTTATGCCAAGTACATACATCTAGACCCTTCTCAAATCTGCCTGCAAATTGTCAATTTGATTTATGTATCTTAGAATCTTGCATTTTATCATCTAGGTCTAATTGTGCATTTAGTTTGAACATTGCAAATCATTTCATTAGGTTTTAGAGCTTCCCTATTATTGTAAAGGACTACGATCCAATCCGATTGACTCACCATTGAGGTTGAAAGTCAATCATTACACCTAATGTAATCTATGTCCTAATGAAATAGCCCCACCAAAGCACTAATCTCTATTTTCTTAGTTCCATGTGGGGTAGAAACTGATCCTGGAGGTTGTTGAGTACTAGGGATAGTAGTGGAAACAATTCTACTAGATCTTTTGGGTCTAGAGGACTCACCAACTATACTTGCTAATGTTGCAGCCCTTATTCTTAATATTTGTACTTCATCTTTTGTAAGTCCATGTCCTTTGAAATATACATTCACAACTTTTGTCACTCTTCTTTCTTTCAAGTTCTAACAATTCCAACTGTACTTCCATGGATTTTTCTTCATAAGTTCCATGTCTTTCTCGTGTGGGATCCTTAGGATTGTTTAGTAATATCTTAATAAGACCATCAACCTCCACTTCATTCATCTCATAACTGATTAGAGGAATCTAGACTGTTTTGGGTTCCACAGCTCTTCAACAATACAAAAACCTATGGAAAGCATCATTTCAATATTTTTCCACTAAGCACCTAGGATTCTTTCCCTTTCATGCATTCTCTTCTAGAATATTGTAAAGAATACAGTAACACTTCTTAAAATTTCATGTCACCAAGTCTGTGTAAGTGTTCCAAAATTTAATGTGATATTGGTCTCCTTTGATCCCATATGACATTACTTCTTCCTTGAAGCTCACTCAAAAAGTAAAATAGTAGACAAAGTACGAAGGAACCAAACTTGAATGCATATTTCCTATCTTTGGTTTAATTTAAATTATCAAATAGTTGTTGTCGAAGCAACTCACACTCATCATAGTCCTTACCTTTTTCCACTATTTCATAGGCAACATGGATAGTTGTAGCTAACACTGTATTTTCCCTATTGGTGTAGTAAATTTTGTATCCTATGACCATTACCGCATACCTTACTATTGGGTTTTGAATAGTATCCACCGTGAGAGCCCTATGATCAAATGTGGCTCCAGTCAACTCCATCACATCTTTATTCTTTACGCATTTCAATACTAGCACTAGTCCAGTAACACAAAGTCCACTCACTTCTCGTATAACTTCCTTTGCTATCATGTTGGGCTTGTCAATCCATAAGTAGTAGTCCACTACTATACTCAATGCCATTCTCACAAACTTATTTGCATCATCATAGGTGAAATTTGGAACTAGTTGCCACACGTCTAATTTCTTTGCCACTTTGTTTTTATATTTGAGATTGATTTAGTCATCATCTATAGTTAACTCATTTATCCATGGGTTGATGAATTTCACATGGTTGTATTCTTGCATTTTTCCATGGATATAAGCCCTAGTGTCTTCTATAGGTAGAACCCAGTGTGGAATGCTCGAAAAAGCTCCGAGCGGGTCATCCTCAAATATCTTCGTATGGTACGTCTTGAATTTTGGTTGAGGCTTTTTGCTTGCATTCACTAATATAGTTGTAGCCATATCTACAGAATTCAAATGCTATGAAAACAAATTCTAAGAAAGCAGTAATTAGCTTTTCTTTGCTTGACTAAAACTAGGGTTTGAATGCTCTGCTTCCTGAACTCTTGAATTCACTTCCATTCGCTCCAAATGCATAAAAATGAGTAAATTAGACTAAGTTTAGAAACTTATAGTCCTTTTATTTTCCCTAATTCGCATTCAATGCAACAAAATAAAGTTGATGATAAATATCAACTATTCAATAGAAAACCCTTAATTACCCCACAAAACTCTACAAAACCATATTTTCTTCTAGAATTTCCTTCACAAGAACTCAACTGTCAATCTCCAACTTATGTCTTCATGCCAAGCCATGGCACCTTATATCGACAAGGGGACTTTTGATTTTTTGTTATTGCTCCCCCTAAGCCAATGCCTAGGTTCAATTTTTGAGAGAATTATCTGCACTAGAGGGTGGTAAAGATTCGTTTGTAGTTTTTTATTCTTTCTTTTCCTCAGGCTCTTCTTTCTTCCTCCAAATCTTCTATATTTCCTTCTTTACTTCTTTCATATCAATCTTCTTGATTGGATCATTTCTCTTTTCAAGATGGTTCTTCCTTATGTTTCTGCAAAATCTGGCAACATGTCCTAGTTTATTGCAATTGTGACATACAACATTCCTCTGAGAATTATTCTTTTCATTCATTTTGGATCTGTATTGATTAACCTTGTGTCCAAATCCATAGCATGTATAATAGTAGCCATTGAAAGATTGAAACATTCTACCATGGTTATATGTATTCCTCATTTGATCTTTGCATTCACTTGCTCTATGTCCAAACTTCTTGCATGTAAAGCATTAACCAAGAAAGGATGAAACATTCTAATTCATTTTGCTTCTGCATTCCATAGCTCTATGTCCAAATTTATTGTAAAAATAATAAATACCATTGAAGGATGAGTACCTTTGAGCATTTGGTTGTCTGATAGGAGTTCTTGCATTATTTCTTTGGTAATTGCCATTATTCTTCTTTTCTTCAGTCTTTTCAGGTTCACTGATCTTATTTGCATATGCTTTTGAACTTTCACCTTTCTCAAGTCCCAAACCACCTTTGTCTTTAGATACTTTATGACCTATAACTAACTCATCAAGCATTGCAGAACTTTCCTTGAACTTATCTTCATGAATTCTTTCTTTTTCCAAATCCAGTCTCATATTTACCACTTCTTGTTTAAGTCTAATGCACTCATCAGTTTTTCATTTTACCATAGTATTCAAGAATTCCTCAATTCTTTTATTTTCTTCCACTTGTACTCTTAATCTAATTGATGTCTTCATTTACTTGCCTCAATTGTTCATTCACTTCCTTGTGCATTTCTCTAAATTTCTTGATATGTTCTCTCAGTTTCTTGATGCATTCATTAGCTTCATTGAGATTTTCCTTCAAATCTTTATTTTCACCTTCAACTTTATCAAGATCTTTAAGAGCAACTTTGAGTACTACATCCTTGTCAAGTATGAAATCTTTTTTCAGAGTATCCATTGGCAAGGATATCAGCCTTGTGTTCAATTTCCAAGATCTTCCCAAAGCGGTCAAGCTCCTTAAGGGGAACCTAGCTCTGATACCAATTGTTGAACACCTAGAATACTAAGAAAGGGGGGTGAATCAATATTCCTAAAAAGCATTTAATTAATAGCCATCAAATTATCACAGCATACTTAGCAATTAACAGAAATGAAAGTATAAACATCCCATAGCACATACAACAAATGAACATCAGGATTTTCACGTGGAAAACCCAAAGTGGGAAAAACCATGGTGAGGATTAGCTCTCAATATATTATGACCGGTCATAAAATATTACAAAAAGGCTTGCTGCCAAGTGGACTCACTAGATTCAAGTGAACTCACTATTCACAAAGAAAAGTAAGATAGAGAAAGTCCCTACACAACCAATATTTGAACAGTATTACATTCACACAACCTTTTCTTTATCCTCTACAAAATTTCACTTTTTTGCTTGTAGTCAAATCACATCTCTATCAAAATCATCATCACAAACTCAAAAGGATCTTCTATATATATATATATATATATATATATATATATATATATATATATATATATATATATATATATATATATATATATATATATATATATATATATATATATATATATATATATATATATATATATATATATATATATATTAGCAACATTGCATACATTAATTAGGTCAGCCTAATTAGATGTCACCTAAGGTAATACAAAACGTGCCTTGTTGACACCCAATTCAAATTAAATTACCTTTACGCCACAACACGTGATGTAGGTCAACATGGACCTATAATAGCTCCCTCTTACATTTGCATCACAACATTAAACTCACAACCCATTACATATTATAGGTCGGCCAAGCATAGGACCTAAAAATAGAATACTTCAACTAATTG
Source organism: Sequoia sempervirens (assembly GCA_007258455.2). NCBI lineage: Eukaryota > Viridiplantae > Streptophyta > Pinopsida > Cupressales > Cupressaceae > Sequoia > Sequoia sempervirens. Next base: position 128,470,150 of record VDFB02168118.1, on the reverse strand, counting down.
CCAATCACAAGACACATGGATCTCAAAATGTCATGCCAACTCGAAATCTCAATGCATAGACACCTATAGACATTCTCCCAAAATTGCAAGTCCTAACACAAATTTGCGAAGGAGCGCGGACATAATAGGTCATACTCGTTACATAGAAAATTGTCAAAACCTTATATATTGAACTTTTGTCATTTGCAACTTTTCAACCATTTGACCAAACCATCTGCAATTCTAAATTTTGATGCTACTGACATCCTCAAACAACATTTGGAATCACAAAAGTAGATCTATGCGTGTGATGGAATGTAGACCAATCTATGTAGGGAATGGAGAGAAAAACTTATTGATATAGATACATAGTAGAAATGCTTAAGTGTGAATCAATTCCTCTATGCAGGATATTCTCCATAACATTATGATATCCACCATGTAGTGTTGACATCAATGACAACACAACTTCATTATTTCAACATTTTTTTTCTATTTTCTTTTATTCTCTAGACAGTAAGTCCTTTGGATGGTGAGTCCAAAAGGCAATGAGCCATTCTGTAATATGTTATGACCAATTATAATATAAAATCTAGTGTTCATGTGTTATGTTCTTTGATTATTGCTTTCATGATTCCTTTACTTACTGCAATTTGAATATGATGTATGGAATGAATGTTTAAATCCTTAAGTGGTTTCAAAGAATACTGATTCACCCACCCCCCCCCCCTCCCCCCTGCCCCCTCCCAAACAGTATTTCGGGTGTTCAACAATACATGATGATAAGAGTAATAATGAGGAAGATCATTTTGTCATGATTTGATTCATTGACATTCAACCTCGTAAGGGCCAAACCATTTTGAAACCATTTCTTTTATTGATGATGATGCACTTAAACATTTGCATGATGGTCCTCTCTACAATGTTTTTTGTATTAATAACATACCTACACAAGGAATACTTATTGATCCTGCATGTGTAGAGAATATGATCACCGAGGAATTCTTATTTGTGCAAGAGTTTTATAAAGATACTTATGACAAACCAAAAGCATAGATTAAAACACAATGGTTTTTCTTTCCCTACAATAGGTTTGATCACTCTTCCATTGAAATTTGGACCTACACAATTAGATGTGTCATTCTCCATCAAACCAATTTCATGTGAAGCTAGGCTACTCATGGTTACGCTCCATGAATGTTAAAAAATTAGATGTGCCATTCTCCATCATCCTGCCATCAAACCAATTTCATGTGAAGCTAGGCTACTCATGGTTACCCTCCATGAATGTTCATCATAATGGGTTTCATCCCTTACTTCTCATGGAAATTTTTCATTAGATTTCTTCTAGCCTGGACCTATGGAACCTATAAAGCCTCAAGAAGACTTCTTTTTCAAATCCTATCAAAAATTCAAGGCAAAGCATATAGCAGAATTATCTCTTAGAAATATTTTTGAGTCCATGGTTATCCCTCTTCCTCACCCTACCATTGATGAACCTATGATTGAACCATAAGCCCTTCCAAGTAACCTAGACAAATTTGTTGAAATTCCTCCACCTATTTCCTAGAAAATACCAAGAGACAATAAGATGAGCCATTTTGTCCCTCCAAAGATAAAACAAGTTTATAAACCCAAAGAGATAGCAGTTTCCCAACCCTCGACAGTTCCTTTTGTTCTTCACTTAAAACAAGAAAAGAAACCAATGGTTGATAAGCCTGGTCCTACACCATCACAACTTGAAAATTATAACAAAATAAACCAAAATAGAGAGGGAGACAAATATAGGAGGGAGATAGAGCAACAGACATATGGAGAAATACAGTTAGAGAGAGGGAAATAGATATATATATATATAGAGTGAGAGAGAGAGGAGAGAGAGGGAGGGATGGAGGGAGAGAGGGAGGGAGAGAGGAGAGAAAAAGAGATAAAGAGAGGGAGGATAAAGATATAGAGATAGAGAAATGGTGAAGAGATAAAATATGAGATATTTTTTCTTCAGTACATATATTATATTAGTATGCAAGATCAATAATAAATTTAGTAGGTGATGCACATTTGAAATAATAATTGTATAATTGGCCATAATAATCATCTTGGGAGATCTCCTTATTGGAAAATTTAATTGATATCTAGTAAAAAGAGAGGATGAAGACATACCCTTCATATCAATTATAGCCATCAAAGTACATACATGTGAAGTATTTTGAGACTAAACATGGAAACCATTCTTAGTATCCTTATCCTCATGCTTATCATCCATAATAATAATATCTTATGCCTCAATATTGTTGCTATGAGTGGAAAACAAATTAGTGTGAATTTTGTATATCTATATGTAGTGGAATGAAGGATCCTCACTATCAAGTTAACACTTTTGCCATCCTTCAACAAGGATCATATTATATTATTATTGAGTGTAGTGTAGGAAATTGTATACCCTTTACAATTTTACACTTTGATTGGGTCCCTTAATTAATTGGACTTAATTAAACTTCTAATTACCTAAATTATGCATTTTGGAGCCTTATTTTTCTTGTTTTTTGAAAGGGGGGCCTATATTTAATTTCATGCAACTATAATTAAATCACATTGGAGAATGTGTATCCTGGACTTATGACCAAGACCCATTCTCCCATGGGTGAATGGGTCCTCCTTAAATTCCATGACCCATTTTTAAATTTGTTTTTGATGGTATTTTAATGATTCAAATTTCACATATAATTATCAGCTTTTGGAATCTAATTTTTGAGAAATTAGATAAACACTTGTAAATACATAGTATTTTTATCAATTTAAATCTAACAGACATTATCAAGAATCAAGGGGTGAACTTTCAAAGGAAAATATCATTGTCAATATCATTCAAGAGTAGATTTATCAATTATTTGTTGCAACAATCAAAATACTAATCATCATGTCAAAGTTCATGTGCATTCATGTCATCTTGTAAAGGCTACTATGCATTGTTGATCCTAAAGAATCCAAGCATTTTCAAGTGTCCAATCAATCAAGGAAAGAAAGATCAATGCTTGGAATGATGTGTGTGACTTCAATCCTCTGAGGACAGCCATTAAAGGTTTGGTGAGTTGTAGCAAGCATTGTTTCATTCATCATTCCTTCCATTTGTCAATTTTTATTATCTTTCTATCAAGGTTTAATTGCCAAACTTTGGGTTTGACCAAGGCAAAGCCATAAACAAACAAAAAAAATGCTTCCTCTTTATGTGTGCAAATTATAGATTGAATAAGGATTGAAGATCTTGAAGAGTAATTTTATATCATTGCATTTGTTGCATTCATTGTTACCAAATCACAAAAACACAAGTCCATGATTTATTTTTGGCTTTTTGACAGTGAAACCTGTATAAAACATCTTAGCTCTTACTTCAAAGGACTGCAAAAAGTATTTTTGGAAGCCCTAACGAGGACCCATTCACCCCTAGGTGTACCTATCCTTCAACAATGCTCAGAGTCAATTTTTTATGCCAAGTACATATGTCTAGACCCTTCACAGATCTGCCTGCAAATTGTCAATTTGATTTTTGTATCTTCATAATCTTGCATTTTCTCATCTAGGTCTTATTGTGCATTTAGTTTGAACATTGCAAATCATTTGATTAGGTTCCAAATCTACTCTATTGCCTTAAAGGACTAACGTCTAGGTCTAATTGACTCACCATTGTGGTTGAAAGTAAATCATTACACCTTGTGATCTCTTTCCTAATGAAATGCCCCAAGGGAAAGACACCTATTGTGGATTTTTAAAATCCTATCTAAGGAACCCTTTTCCACACATACATACTTTATGTTCTAATTCCATGTATGATTACATGTTATGTCTTTCAACTCTATGAGAATTACCAAATGATTGTTCATTATAGATCTTTCAAAGTGGATTATTAGGATTCAATGGATGGATAGGATGAAGAGTAATCAAACTAGCACTCAATAAAATTTGAAGCACACCATCTAAGGATTCTTGCAATTTTATAAGCTTTCTTCTAGAGCATTTTATTTAAAAGAATGAAAAGAGGAAGTAGGAGAAATTCAGTTTAAAAATTTCCTTGGAATCATTACTCTTTAAGGATAAGAAGATTGAGATGATGAACAATATTTGAATATTTCTTACTACATCCCTGGATACAATAATCTTGACATTTGCACACAAAGACCCATAAAATGTGTAAAACAATTGCGATACACACTATGAATAATTGGTTTAAGCAACCCTTTGATAAAGTTATTTTGTAACTCAAGGTCATGTAAGGGATGATGTAACTTAGAATTCAAGGATTAAAATATTATGGCATCATCATTGATATGCTCCCTTGGCCCTCGGGCACACTCAAATACATATAAAATAGTAATGATAAGGCCCATGAATTAAATTTGAATTACTTCAATAATAACTTTGTAAAGTTTTGAATTACTTCAATAATACCTTTGTCAAGTCACAAAATGTGTGTATAGATCTATGAGGTAATAACAAAAACCATTCAATAGGATAATCTCTTAAATTCCTTAGAAATAGCTTGACCAACAATCTAGATCCCCATATAAAAAATCAACACATGGTGCACTAAAGAACCTTAAGTGTGTATTAAGGTCACCTTTTTCTCTATACATGTATCCCAAAATGTTGGGCGGTGTGGATGATCAAAATGTGAATCAAAAATAGTAACAATGCAATGAAAGTACAAAATTCACAGTTCAACAATCACTCAATTTATCTCAAGAACTTAGTTTTTGCAAATTTGGTAACACAATATTCTAAATCATCAAAATTACTTTCAACTGAGTATGTGAACATGGTGTCATTCACGTGTATCCCTCCTCCTGAAAAATGCGAGCGCTACATCTAACTAACATTTACCTCGTATGATAAACCTCTCAATAAAGAGCTCTCCCCTTTATACGTCCCTGCTCGGATCAATGGAAATGTTGTAAATGGCATCTTAGTCGATCCAACGAGTTGGTTCAATGTTATAGTAGAGGAGACTTTGTTCAAAAACAACTAGCATAGGGAGCAGTACGAAGAGTCGAAGACCACCCTCTGTACACGTGATGGATTCTTTATCACCCCTTTGGGCTCTATTTCTCTTTCAGTCTTGGTAGGACCCAAGACTGTAATTGCTTCTTTCGTTATCATTCTGAAGTCTGATCCGTTTTGAGTTATGTTGGGCATCCCCTAGCCTGCCTCTATGAATAGTGTCACATTTGTGGTTCATAAATATTTAAATTTCCCTCATGAAGGTTATGTGCATGTAGTGCATGACACTGACTATAATTCATTAGTATCACATGGGGGTTTCTCATTGGATCATTTCTAGCATGCCCCAATCGGAGCTCTCCCTCTTAGGAGAATTTTTTGTATAAGGCTTATATTAAATGTAAGACCAAGGACTCAACACCTGAAACATAGAGAAAAGGGAGAAGGCTATGAAGTCTAACCCCTTTTTTCTAGTTAGGGTTTCATTCAAAAGATGAGATCCAAGAATCTAGAAATAACTATCAACCCAAAAGGTGAACTAAGTCAAGAGTGAGGAATCTTGCAATCTTTCCTTTATGCAAGGATGGGGTGGTGAGCTAAATCACAACTTGAGGAGAATGATTCAAATAATATGCAAACCCTGATTCTAGGTTTAACACATGATGCATAAATCTAATACAAACCAGAATGAATCTATAACTATTTTGGCAAAACAAGGAGGAGATAATATTGTGCACCTGGTCAAATCTGATTTTCCTCAATTGCTGACAAGGACTTATTCACCACAAAAGGTGAATGGGTCATAGTAGGCTTGTTTGGGGAGTTTTGAACCTAAAATAGAAGCTTGTATATTGTAGAATATACTGCCCTTTAATCCCTAACAAGGATTAATTCATCGCTAAAGGTGAATGGGTCATGGTAGGCTTGTTTGGGGAGTTTTGAACCTAAAATAGAAGCTTGTATATTGTAGAATCTACTGCCCTTTAATCCCTAACAAGGACTAATTCACTGCTAAAGGTGAATGGGTCCTACTAGATCCTTCCAAAAATCTCTGAATTTGATCTTCAACTTTTGGGTCTTCTCTTCTCCTTTCCACCTTGAAATTCCTATTTTCAGATATGGATTTTCCTATAACTTGCAAGAAAAATTTGGTAGTTTGTTGGTGGATAAGGGTTTTCCTTAGTCAAACCCCTTGTTGGCAGTTAAACCTTTGATGATGAATGAAAATCTAAAACATGTAAATGTGTATGCAATCTTAATCTTAAGACTAATATATATGAAAATGGAAAGGAAATTTTATCCAATTCTATTATAATAGAACCCTAAATGTAACAAGAACAATGTAGATGACTCACTAAGGGAGAAGTCTAATTCCCTTAATAAGCCACAAGTCTGAAAATACCTCTTGTAGATTACAAATAGGATGATTATAGAAGATGGAATCACTTAGGAAACAAGTCCTTAGGCTTGCTTGTATGTCTTGTGCATCTCCCAACTACTAGGATCCCTCATGCTTCTCCATAGGCATCTATCATCAACCTTCACTAATGCTTGATCTTGGACACAAAATGAGCTTGAAGACCTTACAATGTTGCTCCAAACTTCACTTTTGCTTGCTTCTTGACTATGAATATTTGATCTCATGAAAGTTATTTGTCTCTTACCTTGCTTTAAATCTTCTTGTAGTTGAAATTGTGTGCAATAGCCTTTTATTTATACAAATTTGAGAATTAACCCCAAAATGGGGGGTCCTCATTAAGGGAGGACCCATTCACCACCTAGGGTGAATGGGTCCCACTACTGTTTTCCAAGACATTGCCTTCGAGGAATGAAAGAACATCAAAAACCTATGTAGAATATGCCAAAAAAGGAGGGCCCTATAAAGGGAGGACCCATTTTCCACCTAGGGTGAATGGGTCCTAGCACCAATTTCTAGGACCTTGATTTTTCCCAATTAAATGTTATGTAACTTGAATTATGGGTGTCAAGATAGATCTTCAGGAGGTGTCACAAATAAGGCTTAAATTTAAATTAAAGGGGCTAATTAACTCCAATTAAACATAATTAATTAAGAGGACCTACATAAGTGTGAAAGTATGTTAGAACACTTTACAACACCATAAATAAGGTACACATTAGGTGCATTTTATTTGAAAAAGGAACCCATTAGGCTCCATTGATTAAAGTAACCCTAGGAAAGTGTGAAAGTGTGTTACAACACTTTAGCAAGGTATAATTTAAGTATATTTAGCTTGAAAATGGGCCTAGATTAATGTGAATGTGTACAACACCTTTCAACACAAACCAAGGTACAATTAAGTTAATTATATTTCAATTATTCCCAAATTAAGTGTGAAAAAGGACTACTTTTTTCGGCACTACATTCAACTCCCACATTAGCAACCATATGATACTACGTGAATATGCAAGCTAAAGGAACTAACTACCATGAAAAGGATATTCATATGGATTCATTAGGGAGAATGAAACCTCCACTATAGCTACCTCCAAAACCACAATGTAAAGAACCACATCTTGCAACACATATTCATTAGATGCTCAAAAATACTCTTATCAAACTCCTACAAAAAATTGAATTTAAGGGTAGATGTATGCCCCTTGATTCTGCTTGCTTTATGGAGGTGGAATCAAGATGGACACGAAACCACAATGAATCACATAGGTCATATGATAGGGTATTTCCAAATACTATACCACATAATGATAGACATTTGATGGTATCGGGAGCAGAATTACGAATCCAACACAACAAATAGCATGAAAAATGGAGTCCTCTAGCTCCCTATATTTTGATTTGAATGAAGTTCTCTTTTTAAATTAATATGTTTTATTTACTAGGGTTTTACTATATACTAATGAAAATGACTCTTTTCACTATTCATTATGCATTTACCTTGTTGTAAATTTACCTTGGTGTAGAGTGAGTAATCATGCCTAGTCAGAGAGTCTACAAGCCCCCGAGGTTGGACGAGCTCTATAGTGTTGCAGCTCAGGGCATCCTTCGACAGATAGTGAGTGCATTCTTCTGCTTTTTCATCGTTTTCATGCTTTTATTGTACTTGTTTACATAATTTGAGTAATTTTAGGATCTTAGAATAGATTGGCACAAAGTGTTCCACTTTCATGCAAAGTATCCCAGAATAGTCAAAAACATCTAAGACCCCCATCCAAAGATGGCCTAAGTGTCCATATTGTCCAAAAGGTGTCTTAGAACAACTTCAGTGATACTTATTATTTGATGTAGAATTTATTCCTTGTAATTTTCCTTTTAGGTTCCCCCTTGAGCCTGACAACACCTAGGAGGGAGGCAGTTTTGCTTCCTTTGTGACTCGATGACAGCTTTAAGAGGAGGAGATTCAATTGCTGCAAGAAGGTTTATTTTGGGCGTACCTCATGCAACCTATTAGGTACCACGATGGCATGCTTCTAGCCCTGGCCAAGAGATGGGATACAAGTACATGTACCTTTCGTCATCCGACTAGGGAGATGATAGTTACTTTGGAGGACGTACACCACATTCTATGAATTCCTATCGAAGGTGAGCATCTCTTTCTATCTAGTGAGAGATCATTTTCATAGATGAGAGATGACATCTGGTGTTGTCTAGAGCGACCTATTTGGCATTCATGCATCAAACTACATGTGGAGCTTAAATGGCTCCTAAACACACGGTCACAACCTGTGTGGAGGATTATGATTATGACAGTAGTGCTCACCTTAGTGCCATGGTCGAGGGGCACATTTAGACAGTGGCCTAGTTGATACTATCAGAGGGATGGAGGAGCAATGGATTGTTTATGCCTAGGGTCACAGCATGCTCACCCATTAGTACTATGATTTGATTCAATTTGTATTTAAAGAGCTACATTGCATCATGCACTATACATTGCTATAGATATGGTGTTTCGAGCATATTGCTTGCACGAGGCCCACAAGCTTTCCTATCACAGTGACCCTGCGTGAGTCGAGGGTCTTCAGTTATCCCCTCAACGGTCGTGTTAAGAGGGATACCTTTTACATTGGAGAATTAGATTTGACCAATTCGATGAGGACATTTGCTAGAGACCATATTAGTGGATACCGCAATGGGTAGATCACATAGATGAGTCGCACAGACTTCATATTCACTAGTTTCTTTTGGGTAGACATGATTATCTGGTTAGACCTTTCTATTATGACCACATGATGAGACAGTTCGGGCACATCCAAGTACCTCCACATTCCAAACCGACATATCGACGATCAGCACGGAGTGCCGCCAGTCTTAACGACAGTGGTCGTCTTACTAGGGTGGATGTATATTTCAATGATTCAGACGACGAGGACTCTGATCTACCCCCAGTCTTCAAGGTTGATGAAATAGATGCCACCCTAGCCTATGAGGAGTGGTGGATTACAAATAGGCCAACACCAATGTTCCCTCTACACCATCCTGTGGGTTTTGCCAAACCTCTTCCAGGTCGTTGAGGGGACAGAGATGATGATACATAGATGCAGCCACAAATGATGATGATACCATGCCCGATGTCTTTGTAGGTTTAGATGAGGAGGATGAGGAGGAGACACAATCCATGAGTGAGGATACTACTGAGACTGAGGAGGATCCAATTACCTCCGACAAGGTGGAGGTACCACCTATCAGATTGACCAAATCAAGTGCCTTAGTTGGGTCAAAGATCCACACACACAAGCATGGGGAGGTTAGTGGCAATAGGCCACCCGTACCACCAGTACAAAGAGGGGCCACCATTATATGGTCAAACCCTGACCAGCGGACTGGAGAGCTAGGTGATGATTTGATATTTACATTATTTCTTTATGCATGCATGCTTTATATATATATATATATATATATATATAGCACTCCAGCACGGATACCTCAACTACATATAGAGAATTACATACTTAGAGAGTATGTGCCCCCACCTTTTGTGGGACCACACACAGACCTCTTCGATTCCATGGTGAGGTTGGGTCCAACATACCAGAGGGCCAAGAGCCGCACTGACCAGATTCAGGCAGAGCTCACAACAATCTATCCTTTAGAGCTATTATCGACAATAGAGTGGATAGTGAACTGTGGGAGAAATTTTTGAGGCTACGGCAAGAACTCGCGAGGGTACAAGCGGACATGTATCATATAGATCGAGAGCACATCTAGGCACTTGTACGAGAGGCAAGAGCATTCAGGTTGGTGGAGGGGATGCAACTAAACTCGAGCCAGTTGCCTACTACTGTATTGCGAGGACCACGGAGATCACCAGCCTCTAAGGGATCTGGTAGTCACGGACCCTACTAGCTTTTGTATTCAACGATGCATATGTACTAAAACATTTCCTGATGATTTATATATATGAGCACTTGTGCTTGTGTTTTTATGATCTTGCGTTTAATTAAATGTCAATGTGATTTATCAAATATCCTATGTAAGAATATCTAATAAACGTCTCCATGATTTAATGTTTTATGTGATCTAATTAAACCATTTACAGTTTATATTATATGGTACATTGTGATTAAATATGTTATGTTAACTTAAATGCTCTTATGATCTAATAATATTAAATTCATATAAGGATTTAAATTAACATAACACATTTCAATTATGAATAGTATGGAAAATTAAACAAAGAAATTCTGAATAATTACCCTAGAATCTAAGATACACACATGTTATCATGTATCAAAGAAGAAAGCATTGTGAGATAAAATAGAAAAATATCTACTTCACCTAACAACATCTATGTAATAGACTATTCAAAAGAGGAAATACTAGATGTAATATCGATGCAAATACGCAATATTTATAGGTTCTTTTAGAGGTGTACCATCCATTTTTGTCAATGTGTAAGCTCAAGATCCATAGTTTTTTTTTATAATGTAAGGTCCTAACCAGTTAGAGTTGAATTTTCTTTTCTCATTCAAGAGGGCATTGACATTTTGATTATTTTTGCATAACACTAAGTCGCCTTGTTTGAATTCATGAGGGATGGCATTATCATTGTAACCACGTTGCATTCTTTTAGAGTAAGCTTCTAGATGTTCAAGAGCATTAATATGTTGTTCGTTGAGCATTTCAAGCTAATGCAATCGTTGTTCTTTGTAAGTATTGTCATCAATGAGCCCTTTAAGAGCAATTCTCAAGGAAGGAATTTCTAACTCCAAAGGCATTATAGCTTCAGAAACATAGACAGACCAAGTTATATGGAGTATTTCCAGTTGATGTTCTAACATTCGTGCAATAAGCCCATAGTGTGTAGGTTAATTGCGTATGCCAATCTTTATTGTCTATATTTACTATTTTTTGCAAGATTTGTTTGATAGTTTTGTTAGAACTGCTTCTGCTTGTTCTTTGATTACAAATAGTATGGTGTTGAAAAACAATGTTGAATATTGAATGTTTCCAAGAATTTCTTCACGTCATTGTTTATGAACGAAGTTCCATTATCTGAAACTAATGCAGAAGGGAGACCAAAGCGAGGAATAATATGTTCCAATATGAAACGACATATTGCATCAACTCTTGTGGAACGAAGAGGAATAGCTTCTACCCATTTTTTGAAATAATCAGTTGTAGTAATGATAAATGCATGTCCAGCAAAAGAAGGTGGTGATATCTTCCCAATAAGATCCAAGCCCCAAACTGAAAATGGCCAAATAAGAACTTCAACACAAAGTTTGAAGGTAGGGGCATGAATCAAATCGTTGTGTTCTTGACAATTATGACATTTCTTCACGTACTCAAAACAATCTTGTTCCATATGTCTCCAATAATAGCCTATGTGGATTAATTTTCGAACAAGGGATCTCCCTCCAAAATGTTCCCCACAAGCACCCGCATGAGCTTCTTCACGTGCTATAGGGATTTCGGATTGCTTAAGACATCGAAGTAAGAGGCCATTAAATGATCTATATAGAACGTCTACCAAGATGATGTATTTGGATGTCAACTTTCGCATACAAGCTTGAGTTTTCTTAGTTGTAGGCTCAAGAAATGTACCTCCTTTTAAATAGTTGAATATCATTGCATCCATTACAATTATTAGTATTAGTTAAACCTCTTTGCTCTCATCTTCTATCATTGGTTTAGGGATCATTTGAACTTTAAATGTGAAATCGACAAGGGGATTGTCAGGAGATACAAGGGAAGTGATGCTTGCCATTGCATTTGTGTGTCGATTATCCTTTTGTGGGATGTTGTCTACCGTATATGATTCAAATTTGTCTAATAATATCATTGTAATATCTCTATATCGGAGAAGCTTATCATGTTTTGCTTGATATGTGCCATTTATTTGTTTAAAAATTAAGAGTGAATCCCCAAATATATATGTGTTTAACTTTTAACGCTAACGTGGCATGTATACTAGCTATTAAAGTTTCATACTCTACAGTATTATTTGTACATAGGAAGTTTAGACAGAAAGATAAGGGAATAGGCTTACCTGAAGGAGGGATTAATATAACTCCTACTACGAAGCCTATTCTACACTTAGAATCATCAAAGTACAATTCCCATGCCTCTTGTCTTTTTGAATAGCCAACACATTCTCATCTGGGAATGAGTCTATTAGGTAATGCTAGGGGAGAAGGAGCGTCAACTAAGTGGTCAGTCAAGGCTTGTCCTTTAATCGTTTTTTGTGAGACAAACTTAAGGTCAAACTCAATTAACAACATAACCCACTTAGCTAGGCATCCTAATAAATCTATCTTAGTAAAAAGGTGTTTTAAGGGATCAAACTGTCATGACATGGATTTCGGTGTTTAGTAAATGTCTCAATTTACTAGTAGTGAAAACAAGAGCCAAACATTGTGTTCTCTATCGTCGTGTAATGAGTTTCATAATCAATCAAAGTTCGGCTAATGTAATGGGTATGTGCAGGATCATCATAGAAAAAATAGGCCCTTAAGTGGAAAAAAATTCAAAAAAATCAGAGTTAAGCAACTTGACGTAAAAATTTGAATAAGTTATCTATATTATTTCAAAAATATGTAAAAATGGAATATGTAGCAAATTGAATGTAGTTTCTAAACTATTAGTTTTTTTTTTTTAAATCTATTTAGTAAAAATTTAAAATTTCAATGCAATAGTACTTAAATTTCAGGGAAAAAATAAGAAGTAGGCGTCTGTCTGACCACCCTAACCATAATAAAATGATAATATTTTTTATAAGATTTTAGATATAAGTAGACGACTCATGCTCCAATCTGATGCATATTTTATTGTAATTTTTTTGCAAGTAAATAATTACTTATGACTTTTTTATTACAAGTTTTAAAAAATATAAAAACTTGTATGTCTGACCACCTTAACTTGGCAAAACTTCATGAAATTCATTTTTTTTAATCTTATAGTATGTGAAACATAGAATGTAATGCATGTTTCGGATTCAAAAAATGTGATACCATTTGAACACTACAAATGTTTTTCAATCAGCCTATCAATCAAGGCTTTAGTCATAAATCAAATAGAAAATAAATAATAATTATTTATTAAATTCAAAGTAAAGCATAATTTATATTGGTGGAAAGTTGAGGTTCTCCTTTAAAAACACTTTTTGTTTCATCAATTTTCGATAAAAAAAAGTTGTCAGCCACATGGGCCATCATATCACTTACATATCGCCACTTTTTGGCCCATCATAATCCTACACATACCCTAATAGACAAGATGTTCTTTACCATTATCATCTTGTTGAGCCAACAATGCTACAAGAGCATTGGCGGACGTTGCAGTGTAACTTGGATGAACAACTTGTATTGCATAACAGGTTGCAAAACAATTGGAGTAACAAGATAATCTTTCAAACTCTCAAAAGACCTGATTACAATCCTTGTTCCAATTAAACTAAACGTCTTTCTTAAGGAGTTGTGTGAATGGTAATGTTTGATCTCCTAAGGAAGCTACGAAACGACGAATAGCCTAAATTCTTCATTGTAACATATGTAATTGAGAGATGTTTCTAGGAGGTGGCATGCTAATAATAGCATCAATCCTCTTCGTGCCAACCTCAATGCCTCTTTGAGATACGATAAAACCTAAAAAAAATCCACTATTTACGCCAAAGACACTTTTTCCAATTCAATCTCAAGTTGTACTTTCCCATTCACTCAAAGATTTTATGAACATTTGCATGGTCTTGTCGAGTTAAAGATTTGGCTAAAATGTCATCAACATAATCTTCCAAGATCTTATGTATGTAATCATGAAATATCAATGACATTGCTCTTTGATATGTTGCAGATGTGTTTTTCAATCCAAAAGGAATGACTACCCAATAAAATGTTCCCAAAATCGGTCGTAAAAGCAATTTTGTATTGATCTTGAAGGTTGATAAAGATTTGGTTATATCCAGAAAATCCATCCATGAATGACAAGGCATGTCCCATAGTGGAATCTACTATCATGTCGATATTAGGAAGGGGAAAGTCGTCTTTTAAAAAGGATTTATTCAAATCTTTTAAGTCCATAGACATCCTAATATGATTATCAAGTTTTGCAACTACGACGATATTCAAGATCCATGGAGAATAATCAATAGGTGAGATAAATCCAACATCAAGAAGTTTCTCAATTAGTCTTAACTAGTAAGGTTATCTTAGGATACATCTTTCTTTCTCTTTTTTTCGCACCAGTTTAGCGTCTTTTGCAAGGACTATGTTATGTGTTACAATCTTAGTATGGATTCCTAACATGTCTGGGTAAGTCCAAGCAAAGAGTATCGGAAAGTCATGAAGTAAAGTTGCATAATCTTCTTGTTCATCTTCATCAACGCGCTTCCCTACTTGAATTACTTTCTCTTGGTTATTGATATCCATAGGTATATTGATTGTATCTCCCAAAGGAAGCACTCTTACTTTTGTTATTTCAGGATTATACTTGTAGTGAAGGATTTTGGTGCTCAAATCCTTCATGCACCTCTTAGGGTATTTCACCTAGAAGAGGAGAGAATATGAGGCCAAAATGGACACTTCGTTAACACTCAAGACAAAAGTAAGAATGAAAGATGAATGTGAAGTGTGTGAATTGTAATGTAATGTTGGAAATCTAATGAAAATGTAGATTAAAGAGTGCAAACTAATCAAATGTAAAAGTGTTGGAAAACACAGTGAGATATGCAAGCATGAACTAGAAACTTAAAGCGAATGAAAAAAAATAGATGAAATTGAACAGGACTTATTTGGAGGATTGAAGATAATTGAAAATGATTTCTGGAATATTGTTGATGATGTCACTCAAGTCAAAAAGGACTCATTTGCCACCTATGGCGAATTAGTCCCTATTTTGTTGAATTCTTCTAAGAATAGGTTCCAGGTTGCCAAGAGATGAAATCTAATGAAATCAAGTTTTTAGGTCCTTAGATGGGACTCATTTGCCAAGCATGGTGAATCAGTCCTCCTTCAAGGATCTGAAAAGTCAGGACAAGATTTTACAGTTCGAGATCTACACTTTCACCTTCTACAGGTGTCTGCTTCAGATTATGTCAGAATCAGGTAAAAATTTGACTTTTTCTTGATGATTTGACTAGAATGATGAGAAGAAGAGTTGAATGATTTGGGAATGCAATCTTCAATGATCCTTAAGCTTTTGATAATCCTAAATCTTCAAACAAAGAACACAAGAAGAGAAAATATTGATTGTTAAGGTATGGGGGTTTGCCTTGCGCAAACCCCATTTAAGTAATTAAACCAAAATGATGAAACAAATGAATGAAACATGCAACAATGGAGTAATTTACCTTGCAATGGTGATTGATCTTGTTGTTATGCAACAATACATATGAAATCAGCCCTTGGATGCTTTAGAATGCTAGCTTGAAGACTTGTAATGAAGAAACCATAGGTTGCTTGACTTGAATGAGAGATTAGATGATGAATGAAAGATGGGAGATGTAATAATGAGCATGAGATGTGAAAATGAGGTTAAAAATACTTATTTATAGACAAGTGTGCCTTAGTACCCGATTATACTATATCACAGGCTGACATAAAGTGAAAATAAACTTTAAATTTCACTTTTTCCCGCTCAAAAGTTAAAATGGGGTCCAGATAGGACTCATTCGCCAAGTATGGCGAATCGTTCCCACCTGGATGGGACTGATTTGCCATGCATGGCAAATGGGTCCCACATGGGCCATTCTGACACTTAAAAGGCTAGGAGATAAGGAAATAAGGTTTAAATTGCAACTTTGTTGGGTGTTTCATCAATTTAAGCCTCGAGATGCACAATATGGGTTGAAATAGATCTATTAATGATGATGTAAATGTTAAATAGGGCTTGGGACACAGAAATCAATGTGAAAATATAATTAAATGCAATTTTCAACACTAAAAAAAGGTCCACACAGCCTAGGAAGGCACAAGAACCAATGTGAATGCATAAAACACATTACAACACTAGTTTATTATTAAATTTACCTTTAGAATGATGTGATGATGTATGAAAATACATTTTTTTATGTTGGTTTAGGAAGAAATATGTTTATTAAGTCTCGAAAAGCATGAAAGTATCTTACAACACTTTACAACACCTTTACAAGACATCAATAAACACATTTTAACTAGTGTAGAAGGGTCCAAGACCTAGTGTGGACTCATAAAATTCCGCACAACACCTAAGTCAAGGCCACATTAAGTCCATTTATCATGAATAATCCCATGTCAAGCAAAGGGTCCTTTTTTCTACGGCACAATACTCCTCTTTATCCTTGACACTTTCATTGCTTTCATTTTCTTCCCCATCTTGTTTAGTACTAACCATAGCACATGTAACCCGTTTCTTTGTGAGAGGGATGAATGATTTATCATAGAATCCTAGCATTTCTTTCAAAGTTTCATCATCCTCAAAGTATTCTAAAGACTCGTTGAAATTTATATCAATCAACTCGGGATGCTTCAAGGTGAGAGTTGGTTTGCTAGAGTTAGAGATGATAGTGTTAATTTTGAGTGAAGGTTGCTTTGTTGTGTGTGTTATCTTAGAAGGGCAATATCCTAAGCCACTTTTTGTCTCCTGTGTGTTAGGCTCTATAGGAATACGAATGCCTTGCTCTTTCTTCCCACATCCTTTTCCATTATAACCAAGTTGTTTCATAAGCTCATAACCTCTCCCATAAAGACTTTCCATTTCTTTTGGGTTTGGTGGTTGTTAATAGTCTATCTCTTCAAAATTTGTTGTATAGCGTGTGTCTTCTTCCAAAGTAGATGAGGTAAATGGTTGTGAGATGTCCTTTGAATTCTACGTTGACATTACCATTGGTTGCTTTCTCTTTTTAGTTTATTTTGTTGTTATCTTGTATTCTCCCATGAATGTTAGTGTGAAATCCAAGGAACCCCAATCATCTTCCAACAACTTAGTAAGTTCATCAATTTTCGTTTCATGTTAACTTCTTGCGGTGTACTAGATTCCAATGCTTCTAAAGGATCTTGTCCTTCTCTCTTGGCCATCGAGCAACTTTCGGGTTCAAGATCGACTTTTAGTGTGTGGACTTTGCTGTTATAGACATACTTAATGACACGATGCAAAGTATAAGGCACGCCATTCATTTCATGAATCCAAGGTCTCCCTAAAAGTAGATTGTAAGAAAGATCATCAAGCATAACGTGGCCCAGAGTTTGTAATGTTACTTCCACAACTTTGATAGGTAATGTGATGACTCTGAGCAGTTTTTTTCCTATGTTGTCAAATCTACGAATAGATAAAGAATCGAGTTTAATGTCGTTTTTAATCATTCTAAGTTTTTTCAAAAGGCTCACACTAAACACATTCAAGGTTGAACCATTGTCAACAAGGGTTTGTTTTATCGCAATATGATCAATATAGACTATTATGTTGAAAGCTTCATATTTCTTTTGAATTTCTAAGGGAGGGAACTCACACTAGTGAAAAACTATGTCCAATTTCATTTCATTCATTCCTTGAATTAATGCTACTACATCATTTGAACTAGTGTTAGAAGGAATCGTAACTTGTTGTAAGACCTCTGGGAAAGTCTACTAAAGGGTACTTGGATATTTTAACAATTGGGAAAGTGTTATTTTGATCATTGTACTTCATTTCAGCTGTATTGTATATGTTGATCTCATATTGTATCATTTGAGAAGTGTATTAACATTGTAATCATGGGTTATTCAACTCATCCTTCTATGATAGTTCTAACTAGGGATAATTATGTCTACTGAAGGGGACTTGGATATTTTAACAATTGGGAAAGTGCTATTTTGATCATTATACTTCATTTCAGTTGTATTGTATATGTTGATCTCATATTGTATCATTTGAGAAGTGTATTATCATTGTAATCATGGGTTATTCAACTCATCCTTCTTTGATAGTTCTAACTAGGGATAATTATGTCATGGCAAAAAGGCATAATCACACATTGTAAGTGGCCAAACATTTGTCCACATCTTTATGGACTCGTTCCTGAACCAGAAACAACATATAGGAAATCGGTATGGGGTAATAAAAATGATCATATTATAGGATTGATTGGTTCTCCTTTCAGTGCAAGCATCTTCAGTGAGACCTATCACAAGGTCTTATTTGACATGTCATGCCCACACACAATTTGGACCAAAGTTTGGGAGATATTTGGAGATCCACACAAGCCTCCATTCCCCGATGATCCTGCTTCAGATTGCCTCATTCCACTTGATGATGTTGGCAATATACCCTATGATGATGACACCTTAGGGGAGTTTGAATATGATGCAGAACTTGAGTGTCTTGATGATCCAGAGACTTATCCTCCAGCTCCTACTTCTCCAATTGATATCACATCTTCATCTTTTGTTGATGATTCATTGAGTACTTCCAGTGATTCATTGCAACAAGTATCTACTAGTCTTCCTGATTGGGATTCCCACTTGACAAACATTGCTTCTTTGTTTGTGGAATCTCACATTTCAAATTTGGAGGACACACTTGAGGGGGTTTCTCTTATTTGATGATAGCCATGGATCACCTATTGTCACTTCATATTTGTCTTTAGAGCTTATTCAAGATCAGTTTTCCATTGGTTACTAGTTTGTCATAGTTTGTTGTGATTGGGCATGTACCTAATTGGATTGTGGCATCATCTTCATCATCCAAGAACTTGGCAACACGAGCAGATTTCAAAGACTCAATCTTCATACATATGGATTCCTCTTCCTACCAATTCTTATCAAGAATGGGAAGCATTCCTACAGTTGTAATTGATGTATCTTCTTCCTAAGGGGAGAAACATTGTTTGTCGACATTGGATTATGTTTTGTCTTCAGACATTAACCATATTTGCAGGTGGTCATACATTATGGGGGGATATCTTATCTCTCTATTACCCTCTTATGGGGGGAGGGGGGGTTGGGAGGTCATTGATTGTATATGCATGATGGATGTAGTCCTTGGGGGGTATCATTGAATCCTTCGTACATCATGTTTTTTGTGTTGTTTTCTCTCTTTTGGAGAGGAGTTTTGTCCCATTGGGTTTTCTCCTTTTCTCCACTTGTGAGAGATTGATTTATTGCATTTTCATTTGCATTGTAAATGGATACCTAACATGGCCTAGTAGCCGGGACCCATAGTCATGTAGTCTTTGCATAGTTTGCATAATAATCTTCTCCCTAAGTTGCACTTAAGGGGGGGTGTTGGTGTGAATAAATGTCGTGTACCTGGATAATTCATTCACTAGGTAATTAGGGGACATATTCACATGTTAATTTTACTTAGGATATAAGATTCTTTCTCGAAGTCTTAGTTGGTTTTTCTAGAACTTATCTTATCTAGCTAGTAATGCTTGATTCCTAGGTGATTAGTTTGTTAGTTGTCTCATGGCATAGGATTATGACATTTGTCAACATGAAGTTCATTACTACATCTCTACCTTTCCTTTATAAGAAAGGCATCTCATGTACAGTTGCATATTCAACCATTAATCAATCTTGCATTGTGAAGCAAGATTTTTTGTCATTCTCTCTCTTATGGAAGTGGTTTTGGTCTACCAATTGTTCCTAGGTGTGTTGGGGAGTCACCATTTACTCCCACAATAATAATGTTTGAAAATGATTTAATTATAGAGGACCAAGGATAAATTGAAATTAATTAATCTTAAAGGGAAAAAGATAAATGGTGAATTAATTAAATAATTAAAAATATTTAATTAATATAGATATGATAAAAAGATTAAGATAATTAAATATAAATGGAATGGGGGAAATATTAATTTAATTAAATATAGATAGAGAAATTGATAAGACAATGATAACATGACAAGATAAAAATACATTACTCATTTTTAGGTGTCTACAGGGAATAAATCTTCTTATATTTATGTGCTTCAATAGGAATAGGTCTCACTTAGCTATGTGTTAGAGCAACCCAATTATTTGTAAACCTATTATTTTATAGATAATATAAGGTATGATTCCCCTTTATCATATTTAACAATAAAAATCACAAAAATATGTAAAATAAATATAAATAATGTACCACACATAAAAAAGATTTTATTAATGGGGTTTGAATTAGTGGGCTACCAACAACTTTTTCATCTTGAGCATTTAATGCCTTAAAAGTAGAAGTAGTTAAGAGGAGGATAGAGCTCAATATGTTTTTGCAAAGCAACTCAATACCCTATGAAGCAAAAAAAGAGGTACTTATGCCTAGCTACCTTAAGTTCGCACTAAAGAATCTTCATCTACCAATAATAATACTTAATAAATGTACTTGTAAGAAAAGAATTGTTAGGCCTAGGGATTTTAAGATTGCTATTATAGACTATGTAGACAAATAATTCTTCAAATTATCATCCTAATATCATTTCATTAATTATCCATTATCACTAGATTTAATATCATTATATTATTTATTATTCATTAGAATCATTTAATTAAATGATTATTTATTATTTGATTAATTTGAGTTAATTATTCATTCAAATAAATTAGTAGATACATTATTATTCTATTATTAGTTGCCATGGTCATTCATTATCATTATTAATATTCTTTTAATTCAATAATTATTTATTATTTAATTAATATGAGCTAATTATCTATTTAATAAATTAATAAATCTATTATTATATCTTAACAATTTGACTCATTTATCAATTTAGTACTTCCTTATCAAAATATGTATTAAATTAATTAATAAATTCATAAACATCTTGTCATAAATTAACTCATTCTTCTAATTAGTAACTTCTTATTATCCATTTGATGAATTAATAAAATTCATTATTATTCTCTAAGGAGATCAAAATGACAATTTTCCAACTTTAATTGAGTTATCATCTCCACTCTCTTGAGTTAATTCTGCAATTATTGTAGTTCACTGAGATCTTTAATCTTATCCTTATCCATCCATTTAATTTTTTTCAAAAATCTAAATACTTCATCCTTCACCATATTTATACGAATCAAGTTTTTTTGCAAGTCTATTCTATCAAACTTTATTATCAAAATTAATATAATGTTATGTTGCTAAGTTGCATCTACATCCATTAATGAGCAATTCACTACAACAAGCTCAATCTAAGATTTGCAATGGATTGGTAAACAAAATTTGATTTCATCATTTTCATTATTTGTTTACTTTCAAGCTTTTATTTTAATGTTTTCCATTTCCATTACTTATAGAAGAATTGAAGCAATACTAAATTGAAGGGAGGTTAGATAATTGAGAGGAGGCGAATGAATTAGGAGAAATATTGTTTAATTTGAGAGACACGATGAAGGACATGAATATTGATAAATAAAGTGTATTGTTTCATATTTTTTAAGGTCTTCACTAAAGCAGTTCAATTTTTTAAATATTAAAATTCAAAATCTATTTTAATGATCTTGACATATATTTTAAAGAGCTCGGAGAGCATGCACACCATCATGTAAATTTGCTTGATAGAAAATTTGAATCTATTTAGGCAATTATGATATATTCAACTAATTGAGTTATCTTAACCTTACAAGTCCCTATTGTCATGCCAATTGTAACTTAGAGTGCAACTACCAATGATAAGCTTCCATACTAGTGATTTTTTTATGGTAGTGGCAATTCCCTTTTAGTTTTGGGGTCATTTTGATGAAATAGTGTAATACTATTACATATCAATAAATGGTCCAACCTTGTGTTTGAGCTCATTCCCTAATCTTGTTGCAAGGTGTGCGCCCTTGGTCTCCTTGTTTTGTGCAATGCAACACTAGGGTTCGTGACATGGCTTAACCACCTCTCGTGGATTCATTAACTCTAGTGGTTGTATCAGGCATTAACAAGTTGATCTTTTGGTGCAACGATAACCATCTTTGCAACAATTGGTATCAGAGCTCGGGTCACAAATTTGAACCCCTCACTTGCATTTGGGGGGGAGGGGGGATTGTTGCAAGGTGTGTTCCCTTGGTCT
The DNA here is from genome assembly GCA_007258455.2 of Sequoia sempervirens. Lineage (NCBI taxonomy): Eukaryota > Viridiplantae > Streptophyta > Pinopsida > Cupressales > Cupressaceae > Sequoia > Sequoia sempervirens. Next base: position 128,447,777 of record VDFB02168118.1, on the reverse strand, counting down.
CCTTGTGTTGTGCAACGCAACACTTGGGTTTGCGACATGGCTTAATCGCCTCATGTGGATTCATTAACTCTAGCAGTTGTATCGAGCATTAAAAAGTTGATCTTTTGGTGCAACGACAAACGTCTTTGCAATAAATTCTTCACTTATCCTAGAGTAAGAGTTCAAACTTTTCATACTTTCAGCCAACTTATCAACATAAGAGAATTTAATTATTTTCAACTAAAAATTAAATTTAGTAAAACATATGATCTAGCTATTCATTCAATCTAAGTTAGATATGTACCACAAATTTTCCAGCTAGAAGTGTCCACTAAACACATACGTATAACACTATTTTGAGGCCAATTTACTAAAAAATTAAAATTATTCAAAAATAATAATGTTTCAACAACTCCTACTCACGCAAATAATTCTTTTTAAATATATAAAAATATATTTTTGTAAATCTGTGTAGTTTCAAAAATATAATATTTTTGATAGTTTAATTATTATTGATATTTTATTTTTTATTTTTATTAAAATTAGGTCATCAACACCAAATGTAAAGTTGATTATTTTATCAAGAAAAAATACATTAAAAAATATACATTTCATGAATTTACATTATTTCAAAATTCAAAACATGTCATTGCCTAATGATTCAAGTTAAAAAGTTGGATCAATGTTAGTTTTTTTTATAAAAGTGTGACACAACTTTGTACTTTTACCTCATAACTTACACTCATTCTCAATTATTTGACATTATCCTTTTTATTTCTAGACATGTCCTGAGTCTATCTAATAGTGTGAGATCAATCCCACACTCTACAAATTTGTCTCTTAAATTTTAAATTTAAATTTTGTTGACTCTTGCCCATTTCTTTCTTGTCATCAATTGATTTGGTACATGTTTCACATGATTTATTACTATATAGAGGTATCTAAAGGCAATCAATGTGCATTCATTTACCATCCAATCACATCCAAACTTTATGATTATTATTCACATATCATTTCAGAATCTTTTGGCTTGGAGCATTTAAAGGATCTAAGATTTTATCATCATTCTAGAGTATTCACATGACTAAATATTATTGTCCTTAATCACTTACATGACCATAAATTTAGACTTTCTAGGTGCTATCCTAGAAGAACTTGACCCTAGTGATCTAGCAATCTCCTCAAGGTATTTTTAAGTACCAAAAGTCCTTAACAATCAATAAAAAGCAAAAAATTAAATGAGTTCGCAAGGGAGGAGAGTGCATTATAACTTGAAATTAGACTTACAAGTCTCAATAAATACTTGTAAGTTTAAATTATGAACAATAATACTATTGATGTGTGCACGCTTGACTTTATTCTTTTAAGATCATATACCAATATAAGAGCTTTCAAACTTTCTTAATTGAAAAGCATTAAAGAGCTCTTTAGCTTTCAAACTTTCTTAATTGGAAAGCACTAAAGAGCTCTTTATCATATTTGGGTTAGGGATGATTTGACTTAAATAAATAGTCCATAGAACAATTTTATACTTAGGACAAGCCATCAAATCCAAACATATGTGGCTAGGGCAAGCCGCTTGACAATGTTTGCCATAAGATTCATTGATGCAAATGGATCCAAGGGCTCATGGAGATTTTTCTTGTGTCAAACGGATGACAATTCCCAAATTGGCAAGAGCCGTTGATGTGTTCTAATTCAATAATAGTCTACTAGTGCATTCATGTTCCCCAAGTATGATCCCCCTTTGTATCACCCACTAACCTTTACAATGATCAACAATCAATATTCATTGTGGCCTAGCGGCCTAGACTTTGAGAGTAAATGTCATGTCATTTTTGAACTGCTGGACTGCTGAGTTGGGTCGCAGACACCCTGTAGTATCAAAAAAAAAAAAAAAAGGAACAACTTCAAATTCTTGCAAGCCCAACCCTTAATGCAGCCTATGAACATTGGCCACATCACCTTTAATATCAAAATGCATGTACGATTTATATTGCTCGCTCACGTTAATAAATAAATGAGCCCACTAAGTTCACATTGTCGAACGATCTGCCAAGTTGTCATTCGCTCTTAAGATACTAGTGCCATTTTATTTGCGTGCCTCTATCGAGCTTCAATTATGACTATGCATCCCAGTTATGGCCTTCAATGTTAAGAATTCAATCCATACATGCTTTACCGGAGCGTCAATTTCTTTTTCATGGCGGCTTAAATCAGCGAGCTCAAATGTTTTGTGGCCTACATATTTCTCCCCTCTTTTTGTTTAGCCCTGTGCACTTTATTTCTAATTCATTCTTGACTTGTAGCAGTTGGTAAGTGGAAGTTTTGTTATTGCACGGTGGCTAGCTACCGGTCAGGTAGTGGGGCAACAGTGAAGGGCTCTGGTCAATGAAAGCGTCGTTGTCCCATGTCCCGATGTGTTCCACATCAGTAGTATTTGGTTGTTCATTGCTTCTTTTACCCTTTTTTTGTGAGGGGGGTAAATATATGTTGGATTTTGTTATCAATTTTAGGCTTTCTCGTTTTGTTTTGTTAGGGCATTTTCGCTTTGTTGAGTTCATGTGATATTGCAATATCAGAATCCTTTTAGTCTTTTTCATTCACTAGGCCTACGGGCATTTTTTCATCCCTTCATATGGTTTCAACTTTTTATTTCTTCGAAGTTATTACTAGTCGAGTTGAAAGATTGACAATGACTATCAATGGCTCCCACACTCAAACATACTATAAATTTGTTTTCAAGGTATTTCATGAGGTAAGTCCACTAACCCACCTCTAAATATTGTGCTTCATATTCCAAAGTTTGATGAAGCCTACAAATGGCTTGAGAAATTTACTTTAATTGGTTACTCTATTGGTAGAGTTCCCCCTAAAAGTATGCTTCGTGATTAGGTTGGCAAAGCTTGGTCCCCACGTGGGATCCACCTTGTTGTTGTGCAAAACCTCACTAAAGGGTTTTTACTTTTTCACTTTGTTCAAGCCAACTATGTTGAGGTTGTTCTAAGTCGAGGCCCATGACTTGTTTATTCTTCTCTCTTCATGTTTAAACCTTGGGCTCGTGACTTTTCAATCTTTGACAAAAAGTCAATTGGTGTCCCCAGTTGGGTTGAATTCCTAGGGTTACCTTTTTCGTGCTAGAACTTTCTCACCTAGATAGTCTACTCTATAAGCTCTATCGTTTGTGCATAGCCTGAGAAGATCTATTTGACTCGCCCCCAATATCGAGTCTATGTTAAGGTCAACCTTTTCAAATACCTTTATGAATCAATGGACATTCAAATTGGTCAAAAATGTCACTTCAACATGTCCAATATATCAACCTCCCTAATACTTGCTATTGATGTCAGGTCTCAAACCATAAGATTAAGTATTGTCCATTGGCTTCCCAGCAACCAAAACCCTCTACTCAGCCCTTTGTTGGGTCTGCACCTCCTACAAAAGAGGAGGGTACATCTACAGTGGTTAATTGCAAAGCCAAGAACCCTGGTTCTTCTAAACGCCCCCTAAATCCATAGGGCAATGGATCTCAGCTTTGCAAGTTTCAAAACCTGTTGAAACAAAGGCGTCCAACATGGCAACAACTTCAAAAGCTCAGCCAACGTTGGTTACTTTACAACTGACTGTTGATAATGTCTGACATACTTCCCCACCTCTGGTAAGTCAAAGGAGATCCCAAAGCTTTTATGGGCGTTTGGAAGAAGGCGAGTTTGTGCCACAACAAAGGCAACCAGGACAACTCAGTGTTTGAATTGGGAGCTATGAGGCATCTGACACAATGATTTTGAAAAGTAATTATGCCCTCGATGGGTTGAATAACGAGGAAATTCCTCTTGATTACACTACATGAATTGTATTTCCTGGAATGTGAGGGGTCTCATTGACCTCTCTTGAAAATATTTGTTCGTGATCTTCATTCTCAATTTTCAAATTTAGACATTCTTTGCCTCCAATAGGTTAAAGTGTCAAGTTTTTTGCTTTCTGCAACATGCCAAGTTATTTGGTCTTTCAATTTTTTTCTCTATACTAGCCCTGAGGCTAGTCGTGGTAGAGTTGTCACATTTCTCTCGCCCACATGGCATCATCTTTTGGTTGATCATGGATGTGACTCCACTAATTGAGTAGTGTGGGCTCTTTTCAATGTTAGTAATCATTCCTTTGGAGTGATTAATGTTTATGCTTTCATTCATGTTGTCAAGAGATCTTTCTAGCGTCAGATCATCAATTCAATTCCTGTTGCCATTTGAGTCTTGTGCAAGGATTTCAACATTATCAATATGTCACATTATCATACGACTTGGTACACATGGAGCAACTTGTGGGTCAGTCCTAACAAGGTCTTAAAAAGGCTCGATTGAGCCATGATTTTGGCTTAATCATTCTTTACTTTTTCCAACTATTATTCTTTAGCAGTCGAACCATTAATAGATATTGTCTTATCTAACCGCTTTCCCATACGGTTCCATATTGAGTGAAATACGGTTCCATATTGAGTGACAGACTTTCGCTCCTAAATCTTTGAAGAATCAATTCTTCCTCAACACATCTGCCATAATAACACATATCCAACATGTCTAGAATTCAAAACCACATCCTTCACATGACATCAAGTGGGTTACATGGTGGAATGATGCCATAACCGGCACCTCCCAATTTCTTTAAATTTACAGGTTACAATTGGCTCATTTTCAATGCCACATATGAAGCCACCACCCAAGAGCTCTGCCTCACCAGCACTGCTCTTGAAGCTCAACCATTTGACTCTTTTGCCCATCTTTGATTAGCACAATTGCAATAGCAGAAGAAAATTGTGGATTCCTATGTAGCCCATGGCAATCAAATCAAAGCTTGATTACACTAGCTTAAAATTGGAGACAATGTCTCCAAAGAATTATTTCAAGTTAAGTGAATTTATCAAACATGTCATACTATTAAATGAATATGAGAAGAATATGAGAAGGACAACAACTGTTTCAAGAGGAACTTGATATTCTTTAGGGCTTTGTTCGACATTATGAGCAAGTCTTTGCAATCTGAGAGTTATTCTTGTAAGACAACTTTCTCTTGAGAAATGTCTTTCGATTGTTCCTTGTCAACTTTCATATGCTCAATGCATTCTTTGTGACCGGCTTCTCACTCTATGTGATCTTAACAAAGCAGTGTTTTCTATGGTCAATGACAAAGCTACTAGCATAAATGGCTTCCCTTGTGAATTTTACAAAAAAAAATGGGATTTGGTTGGCATTGACTTGTACAATGTGTATCTTCAAGCCATGTGTATTAGGTCGTTAGGCAATATCATTAACAAAGGCAACATTAAAATTCATACCAAAAGTGGATGATCTAAAAGATATTAACAATTGGTGACCCATCACTTTGTTGAATGTGTTGTGCAAGATTATAGCCATAGTGTTGGCTATCAAGCTTCATTCAATGTTGTCGTTAATTGTTCCACCCGAGTAGATGGGTTTCATTAAATCCATATTCATTTTGGATAATATAATAGTGATTTGGGAAGGTATGGAATGGGCCCACTACTCTCAAAAATTTACCATGTTCATCAAAATAGACATTTCTAAAGCTTATGATTGCATAGAGTGGCCCTTCATATTGGCTATGCTACAAGCTCTAGCTTTGGCCCTTGTTTCATTCAAATGGTTTAAATACTTTTCATAGATGGTTCTAATTACATTATCATTTTAAACCAACAATCCACCTCTTCTGGACTCTTTCAATCCATTCTAGACAAGGTTATTCTCTTGCTCTGGCTCTCTATGTTTTGGCTACCAAAGGTTTTGGGTACCTTCTAGCTCAAGTGATTTCTCAATCCCATATCAATAGGATTTGTCTTCCAGACTCTCCTCAACAACTTGTGAATGGTCACTTTGTTGACGATTCTTTTCTCACTCTATGTGAGGAAGAAGATAGCATTAATCAAGCTCTTCAATGCTTGGAGGTTTTTTGTCAAGCTTATGGCTCCAACATTCAATGGCACATGACCTTATGCTACAAACAATCCTTTCTTCCAAGCCAAACCAGCTTGACCATTTTAATTGGAAATGGACTGAACATGAGATATTTCAATTTTTGGGAATACACTTTTCCTTCCATGCCACTCTTTCAAAGTTTTGGCAGGCAATTATTACAAGAATTGAGAAGAAGTTGCAATATTAGATCTCCAAGCCTCTTTCATTGGCTGGATAATTCTACTTTTGCCCCAAGACTCTGGCAATCCACTCATGTTTACTACTTCTCATGCTAGGTCCCTTTCAAGGCTTCTAACTTGAAGGTTGAAAACCTCCTAAGAGATTTTATGTGGACTTCTAGTGATGGGCATCAAGACTTCCATCAGGTGGCTTGGGAATTTGGTTGCTTACCTTGTGAGGTTGGAGGCTTGGGAATAATCTCCATTTTCATCAAGGCATTTCCTTGTGTGTTAAATGGATCATTAGAGCTCTCCAAGGTAATGAAGCTTTGAAAAATATTGTTCATCACTATATCAACAAAGGCACTCCTTAAGGTCATCCAACTTGGAAAGGCTTGGACTTAGGCACTCTTCTTACCATGAGGGAACTTGTTTCCATTCAAAGCACTTTTGTTATCAAAAGAATTTTGAAGGATTAGGAAGCCATTAAACCTTGACTTCGTTGGGTTAGAATTGAATTTTGCAATAGTTTATTCATTAACTAATACTCTATTCAATGGTTAGATCGCTTCTTATTTCTCAAGGAAGGTTGTTGGCTCTCTTACCTTGGACTCATGCCTTGAAGTTTTTCAAATGAGGAGTAAGAATCTTACTAGATTTCATTCATTAGGCCACCAAGAATTTTCTTCCTTGGCTTGCTTTCAATTTGAAATTCAAGCTCTCTAATTAGGACCAGGTGACATACGAGGCAATTATTGATGTTATTTCCTCCTTAGATGCATCACAAAATTGGTGTGAGATGTTTCAAAGCTTGGTGGAAGTACTAGAAGTGGTATCTAGACACTCCCTTTCGGTATTACAAGCCATCTAAAGGTTATTCCTTGTTGTCTCCACACAAGTGCATATGGTGGATCAACTCAATCTTTGTCGGTAGTTCCAATCCTCTCTAGGAATGTGAATTGTTTTAGGGAATTTGGTATGCGGCGGTGGAGTCTATGTTGGCTCACTTTGCCTGGTGCTTATTGCACCAAAGCCTTCCTTTGGGGACTTGTCTTTCTCACATGGGCATTCTCAATCCTAATTACTCTTTCTATGGTCAACTTGAATCCCTCAAACATCGCTTATGGTTCTATCCTCAAGCTCTAGAAGTCTTGAATTGGATTCGTGATTTCTTCAAACCTTTTAGACCTCCCCCCTTCTCATGGCGCATGGTTTTTCTGGGAGACTAGCCTTGTCTCTTGCACAAATATATCTAGATTTTCCATTCTTTCAAAGTTGGAAATTCTCTTCAACATTTGGAAAGATAGGAATGTTGTTCCTTTTTCCTATTGTGTTGTTGATAAATATTTTTCTTTGCATAGTAAAGTGATCATTTTCTCTAATGTCCTTAGGTAAATTCAAGTGTAACTTACACTTGAAGTTGCACATCTCTAGGAATTGTTGGACCACTGGGATAATACCTCCATGCACTATTACTCGGGATCCATAAATTTAAAAAATAGTAAAAATTGTCTTTTCAATGATATAAATTACCTTTAAAATGATATAATAAGAGCTTTATGGTGGAGAACTAATTACTATGATAAAATAACAAATTAATGTAAAAAGTAACATATTTTCATTAGCTAACCAAAAAAATTAGTTCTCTGTTTCTGTCATGCTTAACTTTTGTACGCCTGTTATAGTCAGTTACTATCTATTTCCGTAGAGCTGGTTTGACAGATCAGCTTTGCTCGGTGTCTTTTGACGGTTTATATGTACTTTTTTAGCTTAATAAATTTATTATAAAAACTCAATTATTTCCTCCATCCCAGTTGTAGGTGCTGTAAAGGGTACTCAAAGACATCTCTCAGAGATGATGCCTAAAATCATTTTTTTAGATACCTTAGCGATTGACAATCTATATCTGGGCACGTTTCTCAACATCATTAATCCCTAGCTTATGTTCAGTCTACGACTAATCCTTCTAGCTAACTAATGTAATAGAGTAACAAATAACCAATAAACCGTTTTTCTACCGTTGAACATGTTTCCAGCAGATAAAACTTTCATCGAAGCCCAAACAAAATTTAATCTACGTTTCTCCACCACAACCATTCAGAGCTGTAAAGGGTGCTGAAAAAAGGTCATATTAAATATACAGAATTTGCATAAAAATAGTTCTCGCGTACCTTTGGTAACATCATTTTCTGCGTTCCCTGATGCAGAGTCCCGATGCCATCATTTAGAGCTAAACAAAGCCAATTCCTTCGGAATAGACAGAAATTTCTGCACCAAAAAAGGGGAAGGCGGGCTATTCATCCCGCCTAAACTTGCCAGGAAAGTGCCCCGGAAAGAAAACCCTAGAGAAGGGAACTTCCGTGACAGTGAAGACACGTTTCTAGGCAATTGCCAGTATCCCTTTCGTGCAGTTGCCGATGCCTTCATTTTGTTGATGAAGCCCCATTCATTATCATTGATCGTGATATTGGCGCTGTCGAAAAGTCCAGATGCCATCTTATCGCTAAAGCAACCCGAAATCTTCACTTTAAGCAAAGCCAGTTTCTTCAGAGCAAACAGGGGTTTCTACACTGAAAACAGGGGAAAGCGGGCTACTCGTCCCAGCTAAACTTGCTAGGAAAATGCCCAGGAAAGAAAACCCTAAAGAAGGAAACTTCCGTGACACTACTGAAACGTTTCTTGGGAGTAGCCGATTTTTCAAGTCCCTTTCGCAGTGGAATATAGGAAGTTATACCACATCACTGCGCTTATTGTCTATCCATCACTGGATACATTTGACTGTATTTATTAACTAGAATACATATATTACATATTTATATATATATAAAATACATTAAGAGTTATCATTGAGGGAAAGAAATTTAAAATTATGCAATCATTTTTTTACAAAATTATCATATAATTATTAAAAAGTTTATAATTTTGTTAACATTATTGATTATTATTAAAATTAAATAACTATACCTGCTAAATGTGAAATATTCGGACAAATTTTCCCATCTTAAAGTATTGTTCATATTCAAAATACAATATAAATAATATTTACTTATACAATAGGACACAAAGCAATTTTAATCTTCTTAAGAAAGTTTTATTTAGAAGATAATGGGAAAAAATCTATAGATAAATCTTTGTATATTCTGTATTTTTTTTAATAAGTGGTGTAGTAAAAAAAAATTTAATATTCATTTAAAAATAATTCAACAATTACTAATTAGAATTTTAGAATGAATTATAAACTAAAATATATCTATAAAATCAAATTTTCTAATTTTTTTTTTTTAAGTATAAGTATTAAATAAAATTATACTTAAAAAGTGCATTTAAAAAAATATAAAATAATTTCTAATACAAAAAATAAATAAAAAATTAAATATTCATTTTAAAATAATTCAACAATTACTAATTAGAATTCTAGAATGAATTATAAACTAAAACATATCTATAAAATCAAATTTTCTATTCTTTTGTTCTTTTAGTATACTTATTAAATAAAATTATACTTAAAAAATGTATTTAAAAAAATCATAAAATAATTTACATAGGGAAGTTTTTGATTTAAATATTTTTAATATGTTTGCAAGAGAAATCACCACAATATCTTGAAAACTTAAATTTCATTCTAAAATTAAATTAAATTCTAATTTCTAAAATTTATAAAAAATATATTATTTAGTTTTTAAACAATTAATTAAATTGTAATGATTATCTATACAAATGAATTAAATAAAATTTCATAAGGGAGAGGGACCTATAGTGGGCCACTCTAACTCTGCGCTTCTCAAAGTTTTATGTGAAAAGTTCAAATCACTCTCAAATTTGTACAACTTATTTGGCAAGTACCTTACTTATAAAAATTGGTTTGAGGATCACATCAACAAATATGATGTCAGATCAACACGCTTTTTGTCAACGTATCCAAAAGGACTGAAAGAAAGGGTGAGACTGATAGTGGGTCACTAAGTCATGTATTATTGGTGCGTTGATGTGGCATCACATGATTTGTCAGTTTGTGTACTTTATGGATAAAAGTGTTTTGCAATTAGATATTAAGTGTAAGTTTATTGGATATTAAACCTACCCATTATGGGGCCCACTCAGGCCTACTTCTATACCCACCATTGGACCCCTATCCACTATGGGCCCCTTTCCCTTATTCATTTTAAATTTAGATATAAAAATAATCTTTTTATTTTATTTTCCCCTCTTTTTGCATGTAAATCATTTCATTTTCTAAAATGATACTTAAAAATGCATTTAAAAACAATTATCAAATCAGTTACATAGGAAATTTTACTCATTTTTTTTTCAAAAGATAAGAAGATAAGATTTAAGAGTGGATATGGATTTGCATGTCATTTGAATGTCAATTTCTAGCTAAATAGTTTTTCCTTACACATTGTTTTTTGGTGGATGCCATTGTAATACACCTCTCGGCATAATTAATTGAAATTAGAATGATGTCATTTAAATTTTGATTATCTTATCTATCTTATTACATAATCTATATAGGAAACATGGAGATATATCAATTTGTAGGAATCTATTTTACAATTTTATTGTTGTGTGTTTGTAATAATAATTCAAGTATGATAATAATTAATTATTATATTGTTCTATTTATTTAGAGATAATCTTATGTTTTTAATAATCTATATAAGGAACATATAGATATATCTTTTTGCAAGCATTCATTTTTTTATTTTATAATTATATTTACTATTTTTTTTATAGGTAAGATATAGTTTATATTGATATTTCAAAAATGGGGTTTTTACATTTCATGCCCAAGGATTGTGGGGCAAAGGATGACCAACAACATTGTTTAACAAAACTTTCAATTCCCCCAAAGTTGACCATGCAAGGTTGAAGTCTGCATTATATACCAAAAGCCTTTGAACTCAAAACATTAAGCACTATCCACCAAACATAAATAAGGAAACCAAACTATGGCCATAGCCACCCCGGACTGAACCTACAAACATAGATACAGACGCACCCCAGTAGACACCAAACAAATAAACACCATTTCATTTGCATAGAGACACCAATATAATTTACCAAACATTATTATGTGCAAAGACCCTGAAGTCATATTTGCAAGAGGCATTTTGAACTGCCACCAAATGATATTTCTTTCTCAGAAACTCCACACCAATGGTCGCCAATCTACGATGTCTTATCAATTCTAGTCCCTACAAATCCAGTAGAAAGGGGTAGTACTTAATTGTTTCATTTGGGCCCTCCACAAGCCCCAAGTTGCATGAGCTTGGGATACCAATCCCCAGGGAGGTTACTGCCAGATTATCCTCCACCCTGACCAGCAAATCTTTCCTAAAAATTTGCTACATTATCACTTTCACCTCTACCTTAGGGACCTTTATATCTAGCAAGCCTGCTAGTAACTTTGAAAATATGCTCATGTCCAACCTGTAACCTTTGGATTCTGCCATGAAACCCTTCCCAATGATGCATTTAATTGCTACAAACATGAGATAGTTAGGGTGGAAAATGGTCCAACTCAACCTAAGCGATTTCACAGGGCCGAGAAAGGCCATATGTTGCTTACTATTAAATAACTAAACCGATGTGTCCATGTCGCCGATTTTTAGACCCTTTGTAGAGACTTGAAGAATAAACCTCACCATGCCATAATGAGAGAAAATCACTAAATTTAACCCATAGTCAGCCGATGAAAATACCAATGGATTATCAAAAGGCAGGCTCACTAAATTCCTTGATTATATGAAATGGAGATATGCACCTCACAACTATTAATTCCTTTTGAAATGTGACTATCACCATCATATGCCATTAGGCATCAAGCATGTGAATTGTCTATTGTAAAGACCACCTAAACTACCTGCATGAAATCATGATGATGAGTGCCAATGAAAAATGCCATGTGAGTTTTATTTGGGTCCAACTCACTCACACATTGCATCAAGTATCCAATTGCCATGCTAGCCACTCCACACAAGTAATTGTGGAGTGGCACCCACCCAACCACCCACAAGTTGACACATCATATGCCACCCCGAACATTAAAGATCTCTTTCAATGAAAGCTCGTCAACACCTAAGTTTGAAAGGAGATTTTCTTCTTTGTTTCCCTTGCGTAGGATGTGATTGACCTTGTAATTATGAAAGATTTTGAGAAGCTCCATAGTGTCTTCTAAAAATGCTCCCAGCTACCAATTCTGCAAATTCTGTGAGCATAAAGCATTGACAATAACCATCAAATCCTCCTCAACCACAATGTTGGATAACACTTTATACCTATGTGAGTGGCCTACAATTCAATAGTATTGTTGTTGCCAAAACTAAGTGGTTTTGCAATCTTCCCCACCACTAAGCCTTCCCAATTCCTCACAATGCATCCAACACCAAAGCAGTTGGGGTTCCCTTTGGAATCCCTATCAAAGTTGACCTTATACCAGCCACACTCAAAAGGTTGTCATTTAACATTTTTTTGATCCTCTTACGATTTAACACCACCTAAGCCCACACAAGGTATAACCTTCAAACCATTCCAATTCTGCCTCATAATTGCATCCCAGCTTGAATTTTTTTCTTTTTTCCTAGGTACTTGTCAATTCTACACTCAAATTTGTCAACTCTACTATGCTTTCTTCCACTTTGTTTAGAAAGGAGGGGAGGAATAATTCAGCATACTAGAAGATGTGACGTTTCATTTCTTTCCAAATTTCCCATAGAAGAAGTGAGGGGCACGACCACCATAGACCAACATACATGGAGTTCCTACAAAGAATAAGCCAACCTTTAAACATACTCAATATATCTTTGTAGTGTCAAAAAATGTTGTCATTCACATTTTCACACTTGACTTGGGAATGATTAATGTTAAAATGAACTTAATGTTCCCTTAATCTAGTGTTATAATGTTTTGTACACATTCACATTAGATTTAGGGCCCTTTTAAGCTAAATAAACCTAAATTTTCTTGATTCAATGTTGTAAAGTGTATTTATTTACACTTCCACATTAAATTTAGGGCCCTTGGACCTAATGTTTCCTTAATCTAATGTTGTAATGTGTTGTACACTTTCATGGGATTTAGGGCCCTTTTAAGCTAAATAGACCTAATTTTTCCTTAATTTGATGTTGCAAAGTATATTTATTTACACTTTCACATTGATTTGTGGGCCGTATTGCATTTATAACCTTTATATCATCATTAATAGGCCCCTAAGACCTTATATTGTACATCTTGAGGCTTATTTCAACCAAAATCTCAACAAGATCAACAAATAGACTTAATTTCTCAAATCCTTGATACTTTCTCTCTCCAAAAAGGTCTTGTGGGACCCATACACCATAGATGGTGTATGGGTTCCATTTGGCCCATTTTTAGGGTTTTGAGTAAGAAATGAGGGTTTTAATTTCTAATTTTATGAATGTCGGCCTTTAGGATCTAATAAACGGTAGCTTGGATGAATTTCCTATATAAACAAGGTCTCAAATCATTATTTCAGTAGGCCTTCATGATATCAAGTCAAGCACTCAAGAGTTAATAATTCCAAGACTTCACAAGAGCATTAAGAGAGCATTCAAGAGAATTTCTAAGGCATTCAATGGAAGATTTCTTCATCAATTGTTGCAAAAATTCAAGATCCATCATTATCAAGCATCAAGCATGTTTTTGAGCTAGTGTTGTGATGTAGCATTGAATATCCAAGATTAAGCATCGTTCTACACTTATTTCAAGGTCTAGATCTACATCCTTCATGGCCACTTCATGTTAAATTGCAAATTTACAAGACATCATTCAAGGTATCATTATTCATGTTTCATGTTCCTTGTTTCATGTTGCATGTCCTTATTTCATTACCTCATCATTTGGTTTAATTACCTAAAAGGGGTTTGACCAAGGAAAATCCCTATTAAATAATAATCAACAAGTTTTTCTCCTCTTTACATGTGTGATTGCAGATCTAGGTGTCTTGGAGAATGAAGGATCTTTGAAAATTAGGTTACAAGTTTGAATGAAGTTTTTGGAGTTGTCTCTTAACTTGCAAGGTCACAAAAAGTCTTCTATAGGTTTGAAATCAAGGTTTCAAATCCAAAAACAAAGTGTGGCAGAAAGAGAAGAGATTGGAGAGTAGAATTAGATCTTAACCCTCTAAAAAATCACACTAGGAATGATGCACCACCTTGGGCGTATGAGTCCTAGTATAGCCAATTTTTAGCGTTTCTAGAGATTCAAAATAAGCATTGTCAGATTCCAGTTTTGGTGTAGAAAACCCAATCTAGGACTAAATCACCTAGACTAGCATATGAGTCCCACTTAACATTAATATCAACATTTCCAGCATTTCCAATCCTCATTCAAGCCTCTATAGGTTTCCAGGTGCACACTTTTGATTTTACATCTTTTTATTCTGATTTATATGCATTTTTAGGTCATTTAATTAATTCTTGTAGGAGTTGATGGTGACTCCTCAACACCCCCAAGATCAGTTGCGACCAAAACCACTTCCACAAGAGAGAGAATGGCAAGAAAGCTTGCTTCACAATGCAAGATTGATTGATTGCTTGATTGAAGCTTGAATTACAAATGTACATGAGATGCCTTGCTTATATGGGCAAGGTTGAGAGATAGGTATGAATATGATGTTGACAAATGTCATGATCCTATGACATGAGACAACCAACAACCTAATCACCTAGGAAATGATGCATCCTAGCTAGATAAGATAAGTTCTAGATAAGCCAACTAAGCCTTCTAGAAGGAATCTTTTACCTAGTAGCTTAACCATGTGAATATGTCCCTAATTTACCTAGTGAATGAATAAGCTAGGTACAAGACAATTATTCACACCAACACAGGTGCAACTTGAGGAGAAGATTATTATGCAAGCATTGCAAAGACTATGACCATGGGTCGGTACTAGGCCATGTTAGGTACCATTTACAATGCAAAATGCAATCTCTCACAAGAAAAGAAAAGGAGAAAACCCAGTGGGACAAAACTCCTCTCCAAAAGAGAGAAAACAAAACAAAACAAACATGATGTATGGAGGACTCAATGATACCCCCCAAGGACAACATGCATCATGTATATACAATCAAATAGCCCCCCATAAGAAGGAAGTAGAGAGATAAGATATCCCCCCCATGATGAAGAAGCTCCAATGCTGATGAAGAATGCCTGAAAAACAAAAGATGACCCAATGTCTGCAAGCAACACATCTTCGCTTAGGAAGAAACAAATCCATAAGTTGATGATGAAGCCACTCCATGTCCAACTGAAAGGAGGAAGCATGAATGCTCATGTATGCCTCTGAAAATTGATGAAGATCCTCCAAGCTTGAATGAGCCACAACAAAATCATGGTCAAACTGAACCAAGAAACATGACAAGTCAAGTGAAGGAGGAGACTCATGAATGTCAATCTCCAAAGACAAAGAAGATGGGATAACAGTTGTACTAAGAAACTATCATCAAAAGAGAGGGAGAAATCCTCAAGTGTGTCCTCCAAATCTGTAGTATGAGACTCTATGAACAAGTTAGAAATCCTTGTCAAATACTCATCCCACAAAGCAAGATCTGAAAAACTATGATTATCCTGCTGAATAGAAGCATCAATGGCTAAAGGAGCAGGAGGTGGAGGAGTAGGAAGCTCAACACTGGTCTCAAGAATACCAAGGTGTAGATGACCAAACTTCTCCTCACTATCATGATTCACACTCAATGGAGTGTGTGATGTAGTCAAAGGAACATTATCATCTTCTGAAGCAAAATGTGAAAAGGAATATACTTGAGATGCATGATCAACCATCCCAATAGCAACAATATCCCTAGTCTCCAAGTCCCTTATGTACACCCTATCTGGAGTGAACTCAACTGTTTTACCTTGACCCCCATGAGTAATTTGGTAAATAGAAATGAGATTAGTGGACAAGGAAGGAACACAAAGTACATCATTGAAGCTCCCTTCCCCCATATCAATAGAACCCTTCCCGCTTACCTTCATATATGTATTGTTACCCATCAATATATGAGGTGAATTACAAAGACTCAAAGAGAACATATCCATAGAAGATGCCATATGATGAGATGCTGAGATGAAGCCATCTATGAGATTCAAGACTTGTGGAGGCCAAGAGTGCTTGTCCTTTCATCTTGTGTAGTCCAGAAGTAGATCCTGTGTCCTGTGACTTAGATGAAGATGATGGAGTTGCCGATTGAGATGCAGAAGAAGAAGTAGCGGAGACGGTGATGAGGGGCAGCAATGTTGATCTTTGAAGAAGGTGTGTCGGTTCATCAATCTTCTGTATAACATCTATGCTCATCATGTCCTAACCTTTTACAATATGCACATTTTGACTTCTTATTTTTAGATGATTCCTCTTTAGAAGAGGATGTGGACTCAGGAATGCTATGTGAAGGAGGATCTTTACCTTGCTCATTAGACTTGGAAGCCTTGTTTTGCTTCTTACCTATGCCACTTGAATCTTTTGTCTCCTTTGCAACAAGAGCATGAAATCTAGAAGACTTCAATGTGCCCATGTGTACCAACTTTACTTGTTCCCTTGTGAGTTGAGCTGCAAATTCATCAAGAGAGGGCATTTTGTATGTAGTGCCAAGAGCATCCATTGTAGCATAGAAAGTAGAAACAAACACTGAATAATTAGGACCAAGCTTAGCAAGAATAGAAAGTATCAACTGTTCATCTTCTTTAGTGACCC
>VDFB02168118.1:128420745-128430842 GCA_007258455.2 Sequoia sempervirens | reverse complement strand
TGACCAAATGTGATGCGTTGCAACTTTGATTTTAACAATAATAACTCCATTTGAGATTTCCACTCATGATAGTTATATGGAGTTAGAAGTACAACTTTTGTCAAATCCATGATACAATGAGATATTACAAGAGGAGAACAACAAATTTCCCTCACAATACAAGAAATCAACCCCTTTTTCCTAACAAGATTTGCACTTTTTTTGCAAATTTACAACAAGGAATCCCAAACTATCAAATCAGCTACAAACTGAAAATATGAAAATCTGGAAACCAATTTGCAAAAAATGCATGAGTAGATCTGAAGTACTCCTGAATACCTTCCAAACGCCACAAGTTTGGTGAAAATCGGAGATCGAAGCACAAAGATATGAGCTCAGAAGCAAAAAATGATGATCGGGCTTCAACCTAGAAAAAGAGGCACAAAACTGCAAAATCTCTGCAAAATATCTGCACCACTGAAAAATTCAGGTCTTCACCTTTCCAACGATATTTCGTTTGAAAAATTTCGCCTCCGTATGCAAAAGTTGTGATAAAATGAAAAAAAGGCCTATAAATAGGCACTTGGGGCAATTACAAGGTTAAAATGGTGCAAATTTCCGGCACCTGAGGGCTACAATTCGGTTGTCCATATGACCATCGCCTTTGACAAAGCAAAATAAAAAACCCCGACTACACCCTACACATGGTTGGCTTAATAAATTTTACAAAAGGTTTTAAATATACCAAAGTAAACACCGACTAATACATACGTCGGCCTTAAAAACTTTGGAAACAAATTGTAACACCAACTAATGATACCTGCTAAACTTCCACGGATGACTAATCAATAGATCGGCGTACCATGCGATGATGTTTAACCGCGTACTATGTGTCGTGACCCTGTGCAGTATTAATAACTAGCGACCAACGGAAAGGACCATCGATGAATACACATGGACCGACGATGGATACACATGGACCAAGATCTGACAGTCCCTTCACTGGAGGAGTAAGGAATAACAGCCGAGGACGCCGATTAAAGTGACAAGGCGATGGATAGGACCCCGATTTGACCTGCGGACTGCCGGTACCGGTAATGTATGTCAAGGACAGGGCCAGGTGTGAAGGCCGGTACAATGGACACCGACGGATCATTCAATGACAGCAGACCCGCCGATGAAGATCAGTACGCCGACAATGCTACCCGGTCTGCCAGTTGAAGATCACAATTACAGTGATTGCCGATATCAACAGACCCGCCGATATGACGTCGTTGGCCTAAGCCCATGCACCCTATACCCGGTGATGAAATTTTCACAAGTGAACGACGAAAAGGGAACCTCGGTGGAGCCGACAAACCCAGCTTTGACCGCAGATTCAATGAGGCAGCGCCGATGTACAAGGAGGTGACCAATGCGGAATAAGGGACGCCGAGACACGTATCCCTATGATTTGAATCAGATGCAGAACAAACCAATGGTCTGCGCATAGAATATTCTGCAAAAAAAAGCTGGTACTAACCGTGTGACAGGTGACGGGACAACCCAATACGCAGAATATTCTATAGATTTTGCCCAAATTAAATGTGCTCCAAAAATATTTTATAGCCCGAAAATATTAACAAATATTTGGCCAATAAAATGAAGAATATTTTGCCCCAAAATATTTTATAACTATATCGCAGAAAATATTTTGCTGAAAATATTTTTTTGCGAAATTGAAAAAATCGTACCGCAGAGAAGGTTGCTACAGCAAAAAATTTTTGCCTCAAAAATAACTTTACCCAATATAGGCGAATTTACAGTCAAAATTCGTCTGCGGAAGCTTCTGAAATCAACCGTGAGGTTTTGAAACCCCAATCTGCACCCAGCAAAAATCTTCAAGCCAAAATATCACCCTCAGATCTGGGAAGGAATCTGCAACACCTGGAGTGCTCTGATACCATGTAGGAGTTGATGGTGACTCCTCAACACCCCCAAGATCAGTTGCGACCAAAACCACTTCCACAAGAGAGAGAATGGCAAGAAAGCTTGCTTCACAATGCAAGATTGATTGATTGCTTGAATGAAGCTTGAATTACAAATGTACATGAGATGCCTTGCTTATATGGGCAAGGTTGAGAGATAGGTATGAATATGATGTTGACAAATGTCATGATCCTATGACATGAGACAACAACAACCTAATCACCTAGGAAATGATGCATCCTAGCTAGATAAGATAAGTTCTAGATAAGCCAACTAAGCCTTCTAGAAAGAATCTTTTACCTAAGTAAACTTAACCATGTGAATATGTCCCCTAATTTACCTAGTGAATGAATAAGCTAGGTACAAGACAATTATTCACACCAACAATTCTTACATATCATTAAGTTTCATAATTAGGTTTTTCATTTCATTATTCTTTCCAAGCCCTAGCTTGGTGGTAAACCCCTCTTTAGTCATTAATCAGACCCTAGTACAGCCTTTAGTAGATCTCTTTCCTTCATTATATCCTTGGATTGAGATCTCTAGTGTTTCCTTGAATGTGGAGTATAGAAGATTGTTGTTCTATGTCCTAAACCCTAGCAAAAAAAAAGTATATCTTTCATTTTGGTGAACCTACATTTAGAACATCATAATTTTGATTTGGAGAGCATCATCATCCTAGATCTTGCTTGCATTAACATTGCATTAGGGTTTGCACTAGTTAATTACCATTCTATGGTTTCTAAATCTTGCATTAGTGAAAGTGCATATAAGTTGCAGTTTTGCATCTTGCATCACTAAATTTCATCTGAAATCTGCATTTGCACTTAGCTTAGACATCACTCAAACTAGAAAGCATAAAAATCACTTTAATTTTTTTTATTTTTTTGAAAAAAAACCCTCACTAGGACTCATATGCCCCTTTGGGCAATTTAGTCTCAATGTAGATCTAAAACTACATTTTACAACATTGAAAACCTTGTTTATACACTTTTGTTTTCTATCATTAGTTATCGGTTTTAGTTGGTTGAGTTTATGTTACATGCATTTCACTAAATCTAGCTTAAATCGGTTCATTTCATGCATTGCTCAATTCCAAATTTGCATTTACAACATTTCATTTTCAGATTGTGACATAGTGTAATCAATAAATTACCTTGTTTGAGATCTAAAAATTACAATTTGACATTTCATTCTAGGTCTTTACATTGTATTTTAAGTCTCTTTCCATTTTTAGTTTGTATAAATTACTTGTTACAAATGTTGGTATCTGACTTTTCCAAGTTTGCAAAGAAAAATTTAGTCAATAAGCATGCTAGTCATTCATTCAATGCATTCCCTAGTTATGAGAATATCTTAGTGCAAGAGAATGAAAATGTTAATGCTTTCCTTAAATTGACACCCCCTCCTATCTCTCCTATTTGTGGTAATGATGTGATAGAAGAAGACACAAGCATCGACATTCATGATGATCATAGTTGTTCTTCTCCTGATATCTCTCTTTTAGAGGGGCATGTGTAGGATCATGGTATGCCAAAAAGTGGCAATGGAGAAAAAAATACGTGTTTCTACGACTCAAAAATGCGAAAATGCTGAGTTGAATTTATGTGGCTCGGGTGACTACTGAAGCAAAGCCCAAACCTAGATTTGAAAATCAGATATCCGATTTTATAGACATATATATATCTATTTCAGGCCGACTAAAACTCATTTTTATTTGACATTTGCTTAACCGCGGCGGGCGCACAGTGGAAAGTTGATTCCACAAATTAGATATCCGATTTGAAATCCATTTGCAAAAGGTTAGATTCTTGATTTTTTATTTTCTCTAATCAAATTTTCAATTAGATTTGTTTAATTTTAGTTGATTTTTTTCAAAATAGGGTTTTTTGATAGATTTTTTATGAAAAATTTGAGTTTAGCATGGATTTTGATGAAAATTGAATGTTTGCAATGGATTTTCACTTTAAAATAGTGTTTTTTATGTATTTGGATTAAAAATTAGAGAATTTTATAGATTTTTGTTAAAAACTAGGGTTTTTGTTGGATTTTTTAAAAAAACTAGGGTATTTTTATAATATTTTCATTTATATTGTCTGATTTTAATTAGATTGATTTGTTTTTATATTTAATCAGGCATTATGGCTGCATGTATATAAAATTAAAATTTTGTGCATTTCTAAAAGTATTCCTATTGGCAGACCTAAACATCTTCAATTAGGATCCTCAGATACTATATCTCATTTTTAGATTTTAAATTTAACAAAAATCAACCTCATCAGTCTAGGGTGCCAATTCCCTGTCCAATCAGTTTTGACAAAGATTTGGATCATAGTTCTATCTCTATGATTCTTATGTTGTTTTGGGTTTTGTGTGTGCAAATTATTTTAGTTTTTGTGACTATTTTGTGTTTTCCCTTCATTGTATGAGCATTAAATTGTTTTGAATCTTGTAGAAAATTTATGAGCTTCATGACCTTGTGTCACTTCACTAATACCCACGTGAGATGTAGTTGTAGACTTATGGCTTCCTATGTTGCAATCATAGCCAATGTTGAGCTTGATTCTTATAACTCTTTCACTCAACGTATTATGTCTACCCAATCCATCTTATATTCCCTCCCTAGTCCTACATTACCCATGTCTTTTTTGTAACCTAACATTTATGTGGACTTGGCATATGTTATTTCTAAGGTCCCCAATGATAATCTAGAATAATTGGATAAAGACCTACAATGAATTCAACAATTCTTAAGCATTGAACCTTTGGATGGAGAAGCAATCCCTCTTTTGGATAGCATTGGGAAGTTGGTAAATGATTAGGAAGGGATAGAAGTGTTACGTAGCCTAGCTAATATAGTAGATTCTAATATTCCTTTGGTAGCTAGTTTCACGAAATTTTTGACTAATGCTCAAAATCCTTTTGGAAAATAAGTTTCCTCTCCCACAATAATGCCTTCTATTCCCAACTTTACACCTCCAGTCATAGCATCAATGATGGAATATAACAATGGTTTAAACTCAAGCTTAGGAATTTCTAGTGGAAATTATAATAGTTTTGTCCCTTCACCTATAACACCTCCATATTCATCACCCCTCCTAAACATGAAATATAATATCCCACCATTCCTCCATACTAGTTCACCATACTTGAAAAACTCTCACAACATGTGGCCCAATGATTTTGTGATAAATCAACTTTTTTAAAGCATGACATTATTACAACAACAAATTTCAAACTTAAACCAAAATCAAACCAATAGTAAACATCCAAAATACCTTACACATAGTTCATTAATGTTCACTATTTTAAATACACCTATACTACAAAACATTGAAATACCTCGCTTTGGAAAGTACAATGGTAAAAAATATCCTAATAACCATTTGTTAGTTTTTACTACCTTGTGTAGAGACTTTATTTTTGAAGATTCACTCATAGTGAAACTCTTTTCTAGATCATTGAAAGATATGGCCTTGGATTGGTTTTGTTCATTGTCAAACAATCAATTACCTCCTTTACACAACTCATTAGTGATTTCCTCCAACACTTTCAAGTGAACATCAGTCCTCAAGTTACATTAACAAATTTAGTTCATTGTAATCAAGGACCTAAAGAGAAAATAAAAAACTTTATGAAATGATACTAATCCCTTTATTTGAAATTCTCCTATAGTCTTCAAGATGTTGACATTCAAAGGGTGTTTATAGGTAACTTACAACCTAATATTCAAGATAAGAAATTGCTAATGAAATATCCATCCTTAACATGTTTTTGTATAACCCTTCATGATTATCGAATATCGATTAGTTGGTATGAAGGTACCCCTTCATAGGCTCCTATTGGTCAATCATATAAGTCATGCCTCAAAACAACTATCAATCATTTAAAAAGAAAAAGAAAAAAATTCATTACTTGATAAACATTCATGTCAAACTGCTAATAATATTGAGACAAAAGTAACTACTGTAAACATAACTCTAGATATAAATTTAGGCCATGAGATAGGAAATTTTCATAGTTGTTTGATTCTCTCCATGTGATCATGTTGCAATTGTTAAACAAGAATATGATTCAACTTCCTCCAATTAGTCATATTCAAACAATTAAACCTTTACCACCAAACTTTAATGCAAAAACATTTTTTCAATATCATCGTACACCTCGACATGATATGGAAAGATGTAAGCATATTTATAACCAAGTGCAAGACCTCATTCTAATCAAATCCAGTTGGATGACCTATTAATGACAAAGGAAATAAATTGGTTTTTTCACCTAATCAATACTTACAAATATTTACAAGCCCATTGCCAATTCATTCAACAAACTTTGTTCAATACAATGATAATGAAGAAGATGATAATGATTTTTCCATCTTTATAAACATTATTAATATTCAAAATCATAAAGGAAAAACCAATATTTTGTTTGACATTTCTTTTACATATATTGATTCTTCTATAACTACACTCGATGGTCTTCTTTATATCAAGTTTGCAGAAACCCGAAAAGGGGAATACTCATTGATCCCATGTACATAGTGAATATGATAAAAAAAGAGTTATTGTATGTACATGAACTTTATGCAGATGATTATGAACAATCAAAAGCATGATTAAAAGCTCATGATGGTTATGGCTTCCCTATAATTGGTTTGATAACTCTCCCAGTAAAGGTTGGACCTAAATAGTTGGGTGGTTTTGATAGATTTTTATGAAAAATTTGAGTTTAGCATGGATTTTGATGAAAATTTGAATGTTTGCAATGGATTTTGACTTAAAAATAGTGTTTTTATGTATTTGGATTAAAAATTAGAGAATTTTATAGATTTTGCTTAAAAAACTGTGTTTTGTTGGATTTTTAAAAAACTAGGGTATTTTTATAATATTTTCATTTATATTGTCTAATTTAATTAGATTGATTTGTTTTTATATTGAATCGCATTATTATGACTGGCCGACAATGAAAATGCACCAATTCCACCACCTCCACCACCTCCACAACCATCAATTCAAGAATTAATTTTGGAAAATTGCAACAATTAAGGGCATTTCTAAAGTTTATATGAGAGTCCCTCGATTATCTGAGATGTCAAACACAATGAAAGAAATAATTAAAAACATAGAAACCCTCTCCTCGCAACATAATGCCGTTCATTCGTGGCAAGAAAACATGAGAGAATATTAAGCATGATGATGTGAAAGATCTTGGAATAACCAAAGCCCAAATAGCCTCTTTATTTGTTAACCCCTGCACTGGTTTGCCAGTTAATGTTAATAAAACAAAACTTTCTATAAAATGGTGCACTCATAGAGACATTGTAGAAAATTTTTGGGATCATTGGTGTATGGTTTTTTTGAAACCACCGAACAACAATTTGGATGTACCATTTTAATTTATAAAAAATTATATCTTGTGAGTTTGTGTTAGGGCATCATGTCAATTACTTTGACGTGTAAGGCCTTCAAAGGCGTTGGTGAGTATGCCCGAGGATAGAGTAGGGGCGGGTTAAGAGTAATACCCCACCCACATGTTCCCCCTCCTCCCCTTCCTCTGCCACCTTCAGTATACCATCTAGATATTATGCAGGATGTGGCCACACAGACTATCCATGCTATTCACTCTTTGAGTGGTCTTTTTCTTTTTCATGCTTTTGTAGTAGCTCAGCCACATTCTAGTGATGTTGGTGATAGCTCAGTCTTCTTTGCATCATCCTCGTCGAATCCCACATATTTGTGTGTACCACATACTTGCTCCATGTGCCGCCAGATATGCTTGGGTCCTCTTGTACAGCCTGCCAAGCATCCCTTAGACACTTTCGATTATGACTTCCATGATGTGGACATTATAGATTAGATGCAGGGGAGTGGAGCACACCGTACAGAGTCCTCTCCTGCTAGAGAGGGGGACATTGGAATAGTGACATAGGTAAAATTTAAGTTGTGAATTCATAACTTGCATTTGTTTTAAATGAATATTAATAAGAGATAGTATAATGTACTAATATTTATTTACATGGTCTGTTACTTGATTGATGTCAGGAGGAGCTAACAAATGTGGCGGATAGCACACAGGGCCATTTCAAAACGACTTTGGACATGCCTTGATGTATATTTTTGCACTCACTCATTTACATTTATTTATTATATACTTTCTTGTCCTTTGAATTGTCATTAAAATGAAATTATATAATAACTTATATGTTTATCTTATTTTCCTCTTGTAGGAAATACCTTATGCGAGCGAGGTGTAGCCTTGTCCAAATTATGGAAGTGTAATGTTGGATAAGGGCAAGGTAATTGAACTCAAATTTGATTGAATTAAGAATTTTAAGATCTTATATTGATTATACATATATTGACATAGATTGGTAGTTTCATATATACTTGTCATTTTTATGTGCAGGGAATTATGAGCTATACGTTCTTGTTGACAAGTGACACAATGCCCAAAGCAATACGTATTGGAACACTTGAAGGAGTAGGTGTTGAAGCACCTCAAGGAGGAGGTGTCGAAACACCTAAAGGAGATAAAGAAAAAGATCAACCTAAAGAAGTATGTGTTCATTTTATTTTGTGTTTGGTATTTATATGTTCCTATTACTGACAATTGTATGCTAACTTGGATCACTTTTATGTTTTTTTTCACCTATATAGATTGAAATTACAAAAGATAGTTTGGTCGGTTCTTTGAGAGGGGCATATTCTAGAACTCCTGACCCTTTGAAGAGACAGATATTTCAAGTAATCAAGATTACAATTTTAGAGTTCAATTATAATTTAATGTATATTGATTTTGATGTTAATTATTCAATTTTAAATTATATAGTATAACTAATCTCAATTGTGGTTTGACTTTTTCTTGTGCAGCTACCTTTAGAGGCAATGAGTGCTTCAAAGAGGCTCCATTTTGATGATCCACCAATAGTTTAGAATGAGATAGACATTTTTGCATGTAAATATTGAATAGATACCGAGATGGCATATGCCACATATTGTAAAATTTTGTTTGAGTTGGCATTGATGCCATTTTTGTATATGGACATACACTTGATTATTGGATAATTTGATATATAGAAGTTGACAATCGAAATTTAATTGCCTCCTCATGTGCATAATTAAACTCTTTGAAATTTTAATCAAGTGAGCAATGGTTAAATATCTTAATGTACAATAGCATAAAAAGAATGGTTATATTATGTATTTTATTCATATTGCTGATTACATTGCATTGCACATCTTTCAAAATCAAATCATTACCTCACATTGCATAAGTAACAACTAGATGCTGATAGATGAAAAAATTTCAATTACAATATAGTTTTTACAAAGTCAACCTAAGCAATTATGCAATTACTTCACAGTACATAACTAATAATTAAAAATTTATACATATTATTGATTACATTGCATTACACATCTTTCAAACTCAAACCATTACTTCACATTGCATAAACATCCACTCCAAACACCTATCATTGATGTACCTGCCTTTTAGCTAAGTCAAATAAATGCTAGGCACCAATTTTAGTTAGTCTTGTCAGTCTAGGTGCCTATTCTCATCCATCAAGCCACTCAAAACATCATTTTAGATCCTCCCAGGCACCATTTTTACCTGCTGCTCACTGCTTCATGATTGCTAGACACACTTTCAAAAGCCTCATGTCGCTAACTCACCTTCCAGTTAGGTGCATGTTTTGGCTGATGCTCTATAACAGATCTCTCCTTCTGCCACTTAACGTTGTTAAAGCATAGACCTAGGCACCCTTTTATGTATGCTTTGATACTATAAATGAATGCCAATTGACTTTTAGGTAACTTTTTCTCATTGTCATCTTTTGTTCAGTCCTATATTTCTACTATATCTGCCCTGGAATGCTTCTCAGCAGATTGATAAGTCACTATGACAAGATCAGATAGAAGTGACATACTAGAAAACTATGAAATGTGCAAGTATGAAAATTAAAATAAACAAAGAGTAGAACTTTATCTTTGAAGATACTTTAGCAGGTTGGAAACATGAATACCAATGCTACAAATAATTTTTGCTTTCACTGCCAAGCAAAACACAGCATGCTGAAACATTCCAACACAATGACAAAGGCATGTCACACATATAATGGAATCATCTTTATATATACACTAACA
>VDFB02168118.1:128329550-128420645 GCA_007258455.2 Sequoia sempervirens | reverse complement strand
TATTCTAAACTAGATATATTAACATAAACTATAAACTATAAACTATTTAAAAATCATATATAAACCAAATCGTATATTCTAAACTAAATATATTAAAATAAACTATAAACTACAAATGAGATATATTGCATATGTTATGAAGTCTTGACATTTTTTAAAATGCTATGTAAACAGATCGGATATCTGATTCAAATCGGATATCCGATTTAAATCCGATATCCGATATGTCTAACACAAAATTCATTGCCTAGGGAATAGGCTCGGGTTTGCTTTGGTATTTGTTTAGGAGATACCAATCCTAAAAAGTCAACACAAAAAGCATGTTTAACAACTTACTTTGTTTTTCCGGACTTCGCCCATGTGGCTGACGACTTTATTTTTAGCCAAAATTGATAAAATGAAAAGGGTTTGTAGAGGAGATTCTCATCTTTTTGCCAATATAAATTATGTTTTATTTTGAATTTAATAGATTATTATTATTTATTTTCTATTAGAATTATGACTAAAGTCCTGATTGATAGGCTGATTGTAAAATATTTCTAACTTTCAAACAGTATCATATTTTTTGAATCCAAAACATGCGTCACATTCTATGCTTTGCATACTATAGGATTAAAAAAAAAAATTGAATTTCATGAAATTTTGACCAAGTTAAGGTGGTCAGACATAATGAAGTTTTTATATTTTAAAAAATTTTGTAATAAAAATTATAATTAATTATTTACATGAAAAAAAATTACAAAAAATATGCGCCACATCCTAACATGAGTCCTCTACTTACATCTAAAACCTTACAAAAATATTATCATTTTATTATGGTTAGGTGGTCGTGACAGACACCTACTTCTTTAATTTTTCCTAAAATTTAAGTAATAATCGCATTGAAATTTCAAATTTTCACCAAATAGATTTTGTTTTTAAAAAATAAACCTAGTAGTTTAGAAACTACATTCAATTTCCCACATAATCTATTCTTACATGTTTTTGAAATAATATAGATAACTTATTCAAATTTTTACGTCAAGTTGCCTAACTCTAATTGTTCTGAATTTTCATTTCCACTTAAGGGCCTATTTGGCCCATCATGATCCTGCACATACCCAGTGACGAAGGTATCTTGGCAAAAGAAGATAAAATCATTGAGAATCATGAAGATATTGTTTTTCCTTCTCCTCATCCCCTTTGGGAAGATATTATAGCACAAGAGAATGGAATCATAGACACATTTCTAAATATCACCTTACCTAATTTCCATTCTCCCTTTGCTTGTGAGAATGATTTAGTGGAAGAAGATGAGATTGTAAATGATGTGGATATGTCGGTGTTAGATGATCAAATATTTAAGGTCTAGAACAACCCTCTTTATGATACTTCCCCTACTTATCCTATTTTGGAATACATTATAGGACAAAGGAATGAATTTATGAACAATCATGAATGAATTTATGAATAATCATGACAATAAAATTTGTTCTTCTCCTAGTATCTCTTATAGTTATGAAGAAGATACTTTGATGTTAGAAAATCCAATCAATGAAAGTCATGAAAATCTTATGTGTCTCTCTTCCCCTAGGGAAAACATTATTGAACAAGAAAATTCCATCATTGATATAAACAAGACAATTCAACTATTGATCATTCCCCTACTTGTGATGAAGTCAGTTTAGAAGAACCAATCTTTGAATTTCAAGAACATCTAGTTTGTAGTTCTAAAAACTCTCCTCCTAGGGAGGATATCATGGTGCAAGAAAATGACAACAATAGTGATGTGACTTCCTTAGACGATGGTGAAGAGATGACACTAGATTGCCCTTTATTAGACATACATCAAACTAAGACCATTGAGATTATGAATGTAAAAGTGTCCATTAGATCGCCCTTGATTTATGGACCTCCTACATACCCTATGAGACATCCTTTGAACCGTCTAATTCTTTACCCACCTTCACACAAACCTTAAACTCAAACCAAACCCGAACTTATCCTTTACCCACCTAAGAATAATGTTTCACATAAATCAAGTTATACTACCATTTCTCATACATATAACACTAGAAACAATTAGCAACCAAGACAAGCACCTTCAACATCCCTCCCATTGCCTAATCCTATCTTACTAGATTCTCCTCGTTTGCTTTCACAAAGTGGAAAGGAGTATGATCTTGTTGAACAACTTAAGAACACTCCTACTAAGATATCATTATGGGACCTTATTCAAGCATCCCCTCATTATCATAACATGATTCAAAGTGCTTTACAAGAATTTCTTATCCCTTCTAATGTGCAGCCGAATGACATAGCAACCCTGATTCAATAAATGAATGTTGACATTGTTTTCCACCAAAGTGAGCTCCCTCCTTTGGAAGTGCAAAAAAAAGTGATCCTCTCATGATAATAGCTATCCATAATAGGTTGGGAATATAAATAACCCCCGTCAACAATGGCTCCACCCTTAATGTGTGTAGTAAAACAACCGCTTGGTGTGATCACTTTGCCTATTATAGTTGGAAAGGCCACATTAGAAACATTGATCCATGTTATGCCTCACGATCTTTCATATAATATTATTTTAGAAAGGCCATGGATTCATGTAATGAATGGGGTGCCTTCTACCCTTCATCATAAAATGAAGTATGTATACAATAACAAAGTGTACACACTCAAAGTCGACCCTAAACCAAACAGTTGTTTGAACATCAAGAAAGGTAAGGAAAACCCTTTGAAAACATTGACACCAACTACACAAGTAGAACCCATGCAACAAAAATAAAACTTAGAAAAACATATTGAGGAAATCACAAAGCTATTAGAAGATGATTGGGGTTCCTTAGACTTTGAACCAACATTCATGGGACAATACAAGATCATAAACAAAGACTCTGGTGCTAGAGAAAAAGTTATTCATGTCCCTATAGAGCATCACACACAAGAAAATACTAGTGGTCTTGGTTATTGTCCCTCGATAGAAACAAACAAGCCTTTACTCAATACCAAAACTCTTACAAAATATTCTTCGACTTTAAGAATAGTGCATCCTAGATTGATAAACACTAGTGGTCTTGATTGTTATCCTTTGAAAGAAACAAATAATTCCTCGCTTAACATTAATGTCATCATGAAAAACACTTATGATTTGAATTTGACAGATTTTACACACTCCTATAAAGGAGAGTACAAAATCTCGCAATCTAAAAAGTCTTGTGTAAGTATGACACCTAATATTAAGCAAGATATATCTTTGTCGCAAAATAAAGCAACATCTACTTTTGATCAAGAGAGTATCTTGTTGATACTCCTCCAAGATTGTTTGATATCTATACCTCCAAGAACATGAAATAAATTTTATTACAAGACTTCATTTTGTGTATCATAGAGTTCATGGCCATTATACTAACGAATGTAAGGCTTTGGGTAACAAAATTCAACATCTTAAAGAGTCTAGTTCTCTTCCTTATGTTTGGGCACCAAATGCCTCTAATTGATACTGATTATCACTCTAGCATGTCATTTCAGCTCATCCTTGTCTTGCACTAAATAGGAGCAAGGGGTTAGGTAGCCTTGTCCTTGTATGTCACTTGTCATTGTCTCTTTTGGATAGTTGATCACCTTTCATGTACATAAAAGAGAAATCTTGGGGTGTTGATGACATGCCTTAAGTTGGCTCTCATGTGACATATTAAGTTATCTTTAATCACTGCATTTTGAGGGAAATCCCTTCCCTTTTCATGATGTATCTTATTGGAAACATATGAATTGGCATAGGGCTTTCCAAATAAGCTCTCATGTCTTCTTCTACTTTAAATTAATTTCTCATAGTGTGGTGTTTAGTAATTTCTTTAAAGTGGGGGCATACATTGGCATTATTCTTTTGCATTTTTTTCATGTTTCATGGTATAGTCTTCTTACTTCATCCGATGTGTCTTTTCACTTTTTGGTGACATCGGGTGTGATGTCCTTCAAGAGTGTGATCTATCTTAGCATATTATATTCCTCTTAGGGGTTGGATGCAACACAATGCATCCCCTAAGGTGCAAATCTTTTATTCTTTGATTGGTCCTCTCTTGGAGACATTAGACATAATGTTCCCTAAGTTAAAGACCTCACATGAATTAAACAAGACTCCTTTGAGAATTCCCTATATTGTATTTACAAAATTTCAATTATATGGCCACCTTGCATAACACACTTTGCATGCTTGTAGAGCCATCTTTTTTTTTCATGAGTTAAAAGCATACGAAGCATTGCTTGCCTCATGAAGCTCGAAGTTGATTCTTGCATGGCACCTTATCAAAGCTATCAAGAGGTATAACTTTGGTATGGTTTGACAGGAATCCCATCCAAGGCATGAATTTCCCATAGCCACTCATGTGTGTGTGAGCGCATATTGGTTGTGTGGGTATGTGTCTCACCTCTTTGGATACTCACCTAGTGGATAGTATAAAGTTCCATTACCTCAAAGTGAGCAGGAATTTTTTGGACAAACAAATTAGATCTGATCCACATCATTTTGGAAAAATGGTCGAAACTTGATCCACCTCATTTTTTATTTTTTTACTTGCTTTTGTGTTTTTTCATTCTTTTAGTTATTGACATTGCATGTTTGTGTATCTTGATGTTATGTATCATACACTTTGTACATGTCCTTTTTGTGCTTATGTCAGTTTGATGTAGGATATTAGATCCCGGGGGATTGACTTGCTCCTCGATCTTTGTTATCCTAGACCATTCACATTGGTATAGTTAGTACCCTCTTGAATGTCTACTTTAGTGTGAGTTTGAAGCAAGTTCCTCCTCTCACTAAAGTGGGGGCTAAATGTAGTGTCAAAAAAATGTCGTCATTCATATTTTCACACTTGACTTGGGAATTATTAATGTTAAAATGAACTTAATGTTGCCTTACTCTAGTGTTGTAATGTATTATATACATTCACATTGGATTTAGGGCCCTTTTAAGGTAAATAAACCTAACTTTGCTCTAATTGAATGTTGTAAAGTGTACTTATTTACACTTTCGCATTAAATTTAGAGCCCTTGGACCTAATGTTGCCTTAATCTAGTGTCGTAATGTGTTGTACACTTTCACATTAGATTTAGGGCCCTTTTAAGCTAAATAGACCTATTTTTTCCTTAATTTGATGTTGTAAAGTATATTTATTTACACTTTCACATTATTTTTGGGCCTTCTTTCATTTATGACATTTATATCATCATTAATAGTCCCCTAAGGCCCTATATTGTGCATCTTGAGGCTTATTTCAATCAAAATCTCAACAAGATCAACAAATAGACTTAATTTATCAACTCCCTAACACTTTCTCTCTCCAAAAAGGTCTTGTGGGACCCATACACCACCTTGGGCATATGATTCCCACCTAGGTGGGACCATAACACCATAGATGGCATATGAGTCCCATTTAGCCCCTTTTTAGGGTTTTGAGCTAGAAATTAGAGTTTTAAGTTCAAATTTTATGAATGTCGGCCTTTGGGATCTAATAAACAGTAACTTGGATGGATTTCCTATATAAACAAGGTCTAAAATGATTATTTCATTAAGACTTCATGATATCAATTCAAGCACTCAAGATTTAAGCATTCCAAGACTTCACAAGAGCGTCAAGAAAGCATTCAAGAGCATTTCTAAGGAATTCAAGGGAAAATTTCTTCATCAATTATTGCAAAAATTCAAGATCCATCATTATCAAGCATCAAGCATGTTGTCGAGCTAGTGGTGATGTATTATTGAAGATCAAAGATTAAGCATCGTTCTACACTTATTCCAAGGTCTAGATCTACATCCTTCATGGCCACTTCATGTTAAATTGTAGATTTACAAGACATCATTTACATGACATCATTCAAGGTATCATTATCCATGTTTCATGTTCCTTTTTTCATGTTTCATGTCCTTATTTCATTATCTCATCATTTGGTTTAATTACCTGAAAGGGGTTTGACCAAGGAAAACCCCTATTCACTAATAATCAAAAGGTTTTTCTCCTCTTTACATGTGTGATTGTAGATCTAGGTGTCTTGGAGCATGAAGGTTCTTTGAAGATTAGGTTAAAAGTTTTAAGGAAGTTGTTGGAGTTGTCTCCTCACTTGCAAGATAATGAAAAGTCTTCTATAGATTACAAATTAGGGTTTTAGATCTTAAAATAAAGTGTGGAAGAAAGAGAAGAGATTGGAGAGCATAATAAAATCTTAACCCTCTAAAAAATCACACTATGACTGATACGCCGCCTTTGGTGTATGAGTCCCAATAGAGCCAATTTTTAGGGTTTTAGGAGATTCTGAATAAGACTGATAGATTCCGGTTTTGGTATAGAAAACCCATTCTGGGACTAAATCACCTAGATTAGTGTATGAGTCCCACTGAGCATTAAAATTAGTATTTCCAGCATTTCCAATCCTCATTCAAGCCTATACGGGTTTTCAGGTGCACACTTCTAATTTTACATCATTTTGTTTTGATTTATATGCATTTCTAGGTCATTTAATCAAGTCTTGTGTATCATTAAGTTTCATAATTAGGTTTTGCATTTCATTAGTCTTTCCCAGCCCTAGCTTGTTGTAGAACCCCTCTTTAGTCATTAATCACACCCTAGGACAACCTTTAGCATATCTCTTTCCTTTATTCTATCCTTGGATTGAGATCTCTAGGGTTTCCTTGAATGTTGAGTATAGAAGATTATTGCTCTATGTCCTAAACCCTAGCGACGATAGTTTTCTATCTTTCAATCTATAGGGAGAATGGTGCACAAATGTAGCTTTGTACAAAGCCATACCCAACAACTAGAGATGAAGGGGCAATTGAGAAAGAGGTGATCCCCATATTCTTCTTTTGATTTGCATAGCACACATCTAGAGGGACCACAATATCCAATTTTCTTGAATCTGTTTGTAGTCAATACCCTTCCTTGTATTTCCACCCATGCAAAAATGCCTAATTTTGGAAGAAAATTGCTATGCCAACATAGTGTGCTGGGCAAATCAAATTCCAATTCTTGTTGCTTTACCAGTATGTTGTAGCCATCACGGGCATTGTAAGCACCTGAAGCTGCTCAATTCTATCTTAGCACATCACGCCCTTTCCTAATGCATATTAGTCGCTTACTAAGGGCTTCTTCAAGGGTCGAAGTTGCTTCATTGCTTAGACCTAATACCTTGGTATCTTTCCAATGTCATTTCAGATGACCATCAACAATGGAGGAATCCAATTAATCCCTAACTTGGCTTCCCCAAGTTTTTTTTGTTACTATCATGGCTTGCCTTAGTGCTTCGTTATCTACCAATTTATTTTAGCCACCCCAAGAGTCTTCCTAGAAAAGTGTCATTCTCTCGTATCTTATGTCCCAAGGTATTCTGAGACTAAGTCCCTACAACTACTTATAATGTTCCACACCCTTGATCCCTTGGGTAGGGAGTTGGAAGTGTAAATACTCATTTCACCCACTTCTAGATACTTGGATTTCATGATTTTAACCCATTTGAGATCTCTTTTCACATAAATTTTCCATACCATCTTAACACCCATGCCTTATTTTTTAAAGCCAAATTTTTTAAACCTATCCTAGCCACCTCCCACATTTTGCAAATCTTATCCCAACTAATTAGCGAGAATTTCTTCTACTCAAAATTGCCTTGCCAAAAGAAACTTTTCATACTTTGGTTGATTTTTTTACTCACACCACATGAAAAAGGAAGGCAAGATAATGTATATATAGGTAAAGCCACCACAATTGCCTGATCATTGTTTCCAAACCAACTTAGTCCCCAATGCCTTATTTTGTAAAGCCAAATTTTTGAAACTTGTCCCGATCGCCTCTCACATTTTTCAAATCTTATCCTAGCTAATTAGCGGGAATTTCTTTTTCTCATAATTTCCTTGCCAAAAGATATTTTTCATCCTTTGGTTGATTTTGTTACTCACAACACATGAAAAAGGAAGGCATGATAATTTATATATAAGTAGAGCCGCCACAACCGCCTTGATCATTGTAATTCTCCCAACCCATGAGAGCCACTTACCTTTCCAGGAAGATAGTTTTCTTTCTACTTTTGACACCAAGGATCCCATAGCTTGCTTAGCTATACTCCTATTGCCAAAGGTAGACCCAAGTATTTACATGACAACTTGTGCTTCCTGAATTTGAGAACTTGTAGAATTTGGTTTTCACATGTGGGGTTAGTAAAAAAGAAAAAAGCTTCAGACTTGTCAAAAATTACTATTCAGAAGTTGTTGAGATGATTTAGCATTGTTTTCATTGATGTCAAAACCTATATTCAGAGGGTTGAACTTTGGATAATATACAGAAATGATATATCCTATCATATGCTTTGATGTTGCATAGTATGGATAGTATCTTTGATCCAAATATGGCATTACTTATTTTTTGGACATATGTGGAAGACAATTAATGAAAAATAATGAAGTCTAATCTTTTGGTGTTGGTTGTTGTGCTCAAATATTACTCTAGGTAACCTTGCTATCTAAACATTCATGTAGCATGTTACAAGTTTTGGTATGTCAAATTGTGTTTCTCTGGTTGATACTGAAATTGATGATAATCAAGATTTGGTCTTGGTTGTGGAATTCCTATTAGCTCTGGAATATATTTCATGTAATTCAAAGTTTACAATATTTTGATAATTATGTAACGAACCTATCTTATGTATGACCTATCTTATGGGTCCCTTGGTAACATGGTAAGAAGATATTTATGTGTGACCTATCTTTTGGGTACGGTGCTAGCGTGCAAAGCATTATCTAATATTTCAAGTTTGATTCTTCATGATGACATATTTTGTGGTGATCTAATTCAAATTGTATTTGTTCAACTTAGAAGACTATGAAGACATTGTGTTTGACCGACCTAGGAGATTATGAAGGCATGGAATGGTATAAGTAAAAGTTGTTTTTGTTTAATGAAAGAAGTGTGGAGTATGATGTGTGCAAGCAAATAAAAGGGTGTGAGGGAAGAATAAATTTGTTTAACAGAGTTTTTGGGAGGAAGGTGTGCAAAATATTCTTGACTGGATCTCCTGCAGATAGTTATTTTGCTCTTAACTAGAATTGAATTCATGCATATGTAGATGCAACTTCATTAGTTCACTTTTTTCAATGAGACTATTTTGTAATCAAATGGATTAATGGGGCAATGAGCCCATTGACAGTGAGCATTTTGGCAATGAGCCTTTATAAAAATCACTTTAACCAATGTCACCTTAACTGATGTTCTATAATTGAGAATTAACATTGTCCATGGTTTTTCCCTTCTTGGGTTTCCACATAAATCTTGGTGTTCATTGTGCTCGGTGTTGTTGTGTGTTTTCATGTCCATATCTATTTGATTATTTTCTTATTGATATATGTCTTCTCTGGATTAATTAAAGAAAAGGAAATTGTTTTATGATAACTGATTCACCCCCTCTCTCAATTATCTAGATTGTTCAACACTTACCTCTTGACCTAAGGCAATAGTGTAGTATGACAAAATTCATTTAAAAAGCCTTGCTTCTGTGATCCCAACATGACTAAAAATCATGGTATCATTAGCGAAATGTTGATGGGTTATTGCAGGAATCCTACTTGTGACTTGAATACCTTTGAGCTTTCCAAGCTCAACAACCCTAGAAATTGATATGCCTAAAGCCTCTGCCATGATAATGAAAAGAAAAGGGGAAAATGGATCCCCTTGTTTGATCCCTTTTGAGTCCCTAAAAATCCTTTAGGAGTTCCATTTACCAAAACTGAATATCTTGGACATGCTATCCACTTAAATATCTAATCTAGCCCTTCAGAATGGAAGCCAAATGCCTCAAACACTTTGAATAAGAATCTCTAGATTACCTTAGCATATGCCTTCTTTATATCAAGTTTCAAGATCATGGACTATTTATTTGTTTTTGATATCAAATGGATTAATTCCTGGGCTATGATCACTCCATCAAAAATTAGTTGAGAGATCATTAAATTAATTTGATATAATTTTTTTTTTATTTCGTCTCAAACAACAGACATTGGGCAGATATCACAAATAGAGTTTTTAATGGAGAAACATCAAATATTGAGCAAAAAATCAGAGATATGTAATTTTTAATGGTCTTTGTGGAAACAAAAAAGCCACTAAAACTTTGAAGATTTGTTTTTCATATTTTGGTTGTTTGAACTTTTTGGTAATTCTTCTCTAGCCAACAATGCCTAGGAATATTTTATCTAAAGATTCTAATAAAAAAATTATGTCCATGAACAACAAAACTTTACTTTTGTAAAGCTTGTTCCTAATTTTTTAGTATTGCATGCTTGAAAATGAGCATGCAAAATTTTCTGGAAATTCAAAGTTTTTACATTTTTTGTATTTCGTGCAAGTCATAATATTATCACACTTGTTTTGTTAGTTTATTTTCAAATTTATGCCTCATTATAACCTAGTAAGTGTATAATGATTATATTGTGGCCTAGCCTCCAAGTGAGAACAAGTAAACTGTCAACAAAATCTACACAATAAGTTGACTTACTTGGTGTAAGTACATTTGTAGGTGCATTAACAAGATGCCTAGTTAGAAAAAGACCGAAGCAAACTTGATCTACATACTTAAATCTTTGTTCAAATTTAAGACCACTGCCCAGTTCAAGAAAATCGAAGCTCTTCATAAGAGGTTGTTTTGTCTTTGATTTGAAACGATTGTCCTCATGAACACCCAAAAGCACTTTTGAAAAAGTATTCAATGCAAAAGAGAAAAATTAAATACTCAAGAGCTTTTAGATCCACACTGCAACCAAGTGAGATAGTGGATAATCAAAATATAGATTGAATTGTAAACCACAAGATCTCAAATGCATTGACAATTTGGAAAAGTTGTAACAATTAGGGCACTTAATAAGACATAACACATAAACCTCCAATTGAACACCAAAAATGACATGAAAAATGAATCTCCAATTGAACACACAATAGAAATACCATGACAAATGAATCTCCAATTGAACACAATAAAAAATGCATGGAAATAAGAAATAAAAAACAATAAAAAACCTATTGTGATGGTGGATAAAGAGTTGATAAGTCTTGAGAAGAGGGTAAGATGATGCCCACATGAGTAGCCTAGGCACTCTTAGTAGCTGCAACAATGGCCTCTATGAACCCTACCACAACTGAATACTTTTAAATGAGATGAACCAAAACAAATTTCCCTATAACTGTTATTTCAATACATTTATAGTAATGGGGTTTGAAGGCTACTTCAAAATCCTATCACGATGGTGGTCCACATCTCGATTCCTACACTGAATTCATCATCTTTGTGGTCTCCATGATTTATA
The DNA here is from genome assembly GCA_007258455.2 of Sequoia sempervirens. Classification (NCBI taxonomy): domain Eukaryota; kingdom Viridiplantae; phylum Streptophyta; class Pinopsida; order Cupressales; family Cupressaceae; genus Sequoia; species Sequoia sempervirens. The sequence goes on along the minus strand of VDFB02168118.1, from coordinate 128,409,322 downwards.
GCTGCTATACCAAGTGCTAGGAAAAAAAATTGCTTCTTAAAAACCTCAGCCTAAAAAAATCACACAGAAACCCTAGAAAAAAATAGCTTCATAAATTACAGGGAAAAATTCCAAATAAAACCTACAAAAATCATCATCTCTTGACAATAATTTTTTTTTTTTGAATCTCCAATCTTCTAATCCTTAAATGTTTCATAGAATTTTTCAGAGAACTTAACAAATAGCAATAACTTGTTTTAGAATGAAATAAAACATAATTAATTATAATTGAAAATATAACAATATTCAACCACATATAGATTCTAAAAAATCTCACGAAAACCATGCAAGTGACTTGCCTCTAGGTTTTGTACAATTTGTGTCATGTTGTCAACAATGCTAATGAGAAAGAATGGGAAGGGTTAGTAGAAATTTTTTACAGAACCCCACCAAAAAGAAAATTTCTTAAAATGAGATGAACCAAAACTAGTCTTTGTGCATTTGCTACGACAATCTATTTATGATAATGAAACTAAATCTACAAATATCAGGGTTTTAAAACTTCTTGATTCTTGAGCTCAACACAAGATTTTTGCAGGATAAAATAAGGTATAAGCTTCTTGTTTGGACAGGATGCCAATTGCTTTTGTGCATGAGGAGAAAATAAATTTTAATTGTAAAGTTCTTACTATTGAATAATATATCTATTGGAAATTTCCCCCAAAATCATCCTACTTGATCATCAAATTATATTGTTCCTACAACTTTAAGGGGGATCCCATCAACTTGAGGGAGTAATCAAAGTAAGGCTCTAGCCTAGAGAATACATATCTTTTCACTACAACATAGTTCCTTCAAACTTAGGTATTTATAGAGCTTCCTCTTGGCTACCTCTAAATAATATTTATCTAGTAAGTTGTAGACTCCAAAAGTTGTTTGAATTGGAAGCTTAGTTCTAGAGTAGTAAACTATCATGAAATTCACTTGAGACTTCAATGGCTAGATGATCCCTATGACTAAATGAAGTAGAAACCATCCAAACCCCATGAACAAGGAATAAAAAATCATTTCACCTCTACATAGACAACAAGAGTGTTTCTCATAATTAACTGTGCATGAGTTTGAACAAAATTCTAGGCATGGGTGATCGCACAATACTGGTTTACAATTTTTGGCCAAACTTGACACTGAACTAATTTTTTCTAACTAAATCTTCACCTTCGGACACCTATAGCTACTAAATCATGAATAATTTGAAGATGATGCAAACTAGTGATTTGTGACATTTTTTCTGTAGATTCTAAATATTATTTTTTCATTTTTTTTGGAATCAGATTGCACTTCTTTTTCCATCTCCTTTGAAAACTAATTTTTTTCAGTAAACACCATTTTAAAGGAATGACGCTCACCGTATAACACATAAATTTTTTTCCATGAAGGATAAAAGTCTTTTTTTTTTTTAATTTAGATTTGTATCTATGATATCTAGTGCTTCCAATTGGTTTCATAGTGTTTTATTAAATATTTTTTCCTTAATCAAGTTTTGAAGTCAAACCAATTACAATTCGACATAGGCCGTATAACACATAAATTTTTGTATGTAGATCAAAATTCTTTTTATTTGTTGGATCAAGGATTTCAATATTTGGTGCACTCATATTTTTCAAAAAAATTTGATAATCTTCTATTTTTCCACATGTGTAGAACATAGAGCTTGTTTTTGGTGAAAAACCTACATTCACAAGAAATAAAAATAAATATAATAATCAAATTAAATTTAATTAAAATTATACTTTTTTGGAAGCTTATAATAAGGACTACATACTTACAAAAAATAAATTTTAAATGAATTCATTTGATCCCCCAAAAGGTAAATCAAAAGTGTTTTTTTATCAGCATTTTGATATGTGTAAAGGAGACTCCGTTATAGGTATGGTTTAAAACTAGCGGGGTTCTATCCAAGGGGGATTGATATAAGGTGGTTTGATCAAACCCTCTTCAATTGGAAACCTTTAAATGAAACTTTTCAAGGCTTAAATCATTATATTTTCTAAAAATATGTGATTTTAGCAAAAAATAGGATCTCCCAGAAAGTGTAAACCTCTATTGTGGTAGTACTCACATGCACCTTTCAATTAGGCCTAGTTGTGACACCTACAACATTTAGCACATGAGTAGGCTTAACATTCTTGATGTCCATCTAGATCTGAGACTGATTATCCAATCTTCCACTTCCATAGTCGAATGTTATGCCCTATTTCTCACATATCTTTCCTACTAACCCACCAATTCAATGATTTCGTTCATAGATCAAAAACTTAAAGGTGGGCTTCTGAATTAGATCATTTGAGGTATTGACCATACGATTTTCCTAAAAACCATTGTTGAAAATCATTTCTACCCCATCATTCCCTTCTATAAATTTCTCAAGCCCTGCCATTGTAAGTATTCTTGGATGAGGTAAAAGAGCCCCAGAAACATCACTTCACCAATCTGGGTCACTAATGTACCACTCCATTTTTTCTACAACCCTTCTTCCCATTTGGTTCTCTCACACCACCCTAGATCCTTTAGCTTTTTATCATCCAAATAATACCTTTGGTCATTCAAAGGCCTATTTTCTACAAACTTAATAACCCTTGGCAGATCCAATGAAAAAAGCTTACATATATCTTTAGCTACATATATAACCCTCCTTTCCTTCTAAGTACCAAGCGTTAGACTCTTGCAACTCAAAAAATCCAATCTGGAAAACCTAAAGCCTAAAACGAGGTTTACGATGTAGCATAGGCCGTGTGAAACTAACCACAAAAATGTTACCAAGGATTTGGACATAGAGTCTTTGGGGCCAATCTTGAAGCTATTCTTTCACCTCATTTGTTGTTAAAGTTCTATAATGTGCCCACCTTCATGGTTTTGGGTTTGTGGGTATTGCAGATTCACCAAATGGATATGCATTAGATTTGGAGTTTTATTGACTGTCACCCTAAAAATTTAAGGGGGATTATTAGCAAAAAAGTAATAACATGAAGCCTTGATCTCCTTGGGAACTCACAAAAACATTGCAACAACAACATAAAATGTATATCCAACCGAAACCGTAGATTTAGTTACAAAATCCGAACCCTGAAAACAAGAAAAGAAAATGCAAGCCTAAAGTGAAAAAATCAAAGAACAAAGTCCTATATCTCAGAGAAACAAAAGAGAAGTTCTGGGTAAAGATAATTAATACCTTTGTCTGATAGTTGTGACCCTAGGATTCAAACTTGTATCCTCTGTAGCTTTCATGGGAGAATAAAAATGAGTAATCTTAAAGAACATGAGCTATAAGCCCTACAACCAAAGTCCAATGAACACTAGGGTAGAGGAAAATACGGATATGTCTATGTTGGTGTAGGCAGTGATCAAACTGAATTTCATTCAAATGTGGTGTAACCGATTTTTATGTGTTTTGGTAGAGTTTTGATGTACACGCATAAAATGCATCTATAATGAAACGCCTCTTGGCATAATTAATTGAAATTAGAGTAATATCATTTTAAATTTTAATTAATTAATAAGTGTCATCAAATGTGCATCATATGATTGGATTGAGGTGGTGGTGGTTGATGTGGTTATTGATATTTATTTTAGTCTAATTTCATTAGGTTAAAATATTTTTTATGAAAAGATAACTAATAAAAATAATTTTATTAGTTTTTTTTTTTTTAAATGGAGGTGTTCACGGTGGTTCAAATAATGGAAAATAGATGTTTTATATTCATTCTAAAAAGGTTGAAGCCCATTTTAACTCTTTTATTTTTGGGAGTGTGAAAAATACTTGGAGATCTGTGTTTTTCTAATGAAACAAGGTTTATGTATTATTTTTCATATGAAAAATAATTTTAAATTTATTTTAAAATTAGTTGATACGGTATTATATTTTAAGGTTGATCAAATTTTTATTTAAAAAATAATAATGTTTAGGAATAAGTAAAAGTAAGAATAAACTAGTGCAATCATAATGACATCATTATTAAAAATTTAAGTAGTTAAAGTAATGGTTATATAGAATTAACTCTTGATTAATATAAACATTGTTTTTTAGTAGGTTGTTAGTCTAAAACTAAGCATCAAAACTTTTGTGAGGAAGTAAAATTATTAGTCCCAAGCATAGAAAAATCATTTATTATACAAGGGAATGACATATTTGTCTTGGTGACAAGACATCAAGGAAGGGCAACCAACTTGGGGATTTGAAAACCAATTAGTGTGGCTTGCCTAAGTCACCAAATACCATAAGTGACATCTAGTTGAGGAGACAATATTTGTTAGGGTTAACCCATAAATTTCAACATGAATTGTTTTATGCCCTCTTTTCAAACCCTTCAACAATGAATTGGCATGGGCACTAGGAGGTGAGTTGGGAAGATCTCTTGTGATATTGGAAGGAGTGTTATTGTAATGATGAAGAATCACTTGTAAATGCACTATTTAGTTATCCTTGATTGAATCTATAAAAGAACATTGAAAATGATAACTACCTTGATATGAAAAGAGAAATAATGATCAACATAAATATTTAAAATAAGATTTTATTTTTAACCTTTCTATTGGTTCCCCAAATTGACAGATCTACTAAATCCTAGAAGCAAGCTACACTTCATTTTTAGACCTAGTGTAGGATTTGGCCAACAGACAGGAAATAAGATTGAAACACATTTCCCCTACACTTCAGGCTCTGTAGGACCTAGGGGGGTGACCCTTTAACAACACCTAAAGATTTAAACACACACACAATAGGGTATTGCTTAACAGATGATGCTCTCACAAGAATATGCTAAGAAGCATAAAATATCACTCAACATTGGCTAAGACATTGGGTGAATTTCATCAACCAACATGAAGAACATGACAAATACAAATACCTCAGAAAATAGAATTGGAAAGTTTGAATTGATTTAATAATTTGGAACCAAATTGAAAACAAAAGATGCATAAAGATTGACCAGTGCCAAGAAGAGGGCTACATAGTCATTTAACCAACACTTCATCCTATAGTGTTAAAACATGTTTTGAATATCTTTGAAATTGTTCACATTATGACAAAAAGACCATTGAAGCTTTATCATATAACCATTCATACAAATCCACCCAAAAACATAACACTCATGTTACTTTTGTTAAAGCAATTACACTATCCCTTGAACAATAGGCAATAAAAAATGCAGCTGCCATTCATTAAAGCAATTACATTATTCATTGAATAAAAGGAAATAACAAATTTAACTCAAATACAACAAATGTGCATGAAAAAGCCCAAGTAATCTTTGATTATTGAATTCAAAAGAGTTTTACATCTCAGTCATGGAGACAATTATCCGATAAAATATAAACATGAAACTCAGTTCAGAACACAAAACACCTCAAATTAATGACTAACGGTCATACTTCACCCTAGCTTTACAATTATTACAAAGATTATGCATGTCTTGCAAAACTTTCAGAAAATGGAACCCCTTTACAATGAAAAGAGAAAGAGAAGAAAAAGAAGAAGAAACAACCCTAAAATGCATCCATAGTTGACAACTGGTAGCTTGATCTCCATCTAATCTTCAACAAGAAAAATCCTCTCTCTTCTCTCTTCCTTTGCAACAAACTTTGCCTCTGAATTTTTCCTTCATTCTTGATCCTTCAACAAAAAATTCATTTGCTTGTGAAAAAAATTCATTTCAATTTACCCCCTGTTGTTGAGAAAAACATTTGCTCCCATGAAAATGCTTTTACCTTGCCTTTACCTGTTGTAGCTGCACTTTACCTTCATTCTCCAACAAAGAAAATAATTCCTCACTTTATAATAAAACCATTTGACTTTGATTTCCTTCATGCTTCATCTACTTGCCCAACAATCACTTAAGATATTTCATTTAAAATATTTCTCTAGTGCCATCAATATTTATTTCACTCTTTATTTAAAATTTACTCTTTAAAGAGTGAAAATATCTAATTTGTTTTATACGCACCAAGTTCTCTTTCCCCATGCTTTTACACTTTTCACCCTATTTAAAATACTTTACCAATTAAATAAACTGAAAAGCCCATAAAATATTTACTAGGCAATATCTAGAAGCTCACTTTGAGAATGATAAAGGCTTTTAAATTTTATCAGGAACATTTAATTTTTAAATGTTTTTCCCTTTAGAAAACTCCTCGAGCCTACCATAGTATTTCCCCACAACACATTGCTCATCATGGGATCAAAAGAAAAAATGAAACATCAGCTAGCAATGAGCGATATGCAACCAAAGTTGAAATGAAATTTATTGTGCATTCATTTTGAATATTTTATTTAAAATATTTGCCCCTCTTGTAAAACAACTTTTACTTTGAAGAGAAATTTTTAAAAAATTCATCTGACACCATTCCCCATACCTGTCATTTTTCACGGGCCCACTACATGCTTTCCCTAGCAAGCTTTTACCTGGTATCGCCCATTCCCATGTTGAAGTGGGAAAATGGAAACATAAGCAATACCCGATGGGAAAGAACAAGCATCGCTCATCACATGTTGTTGAGGGGAAATGTAAAACAAACCAGTGATGGGAAATGGAAAGCATATGCCATCACTCATCGCGGGTTGTTGATTGGAAAAGAGAGGCCTTCACACCACGAGCAATGAGAGTGTTGCCATGCCTTGGAAACTATGCCAAGCCAAGGAAACATTAGAGAAACCTATCAAAACATGGATTTATGGCTGGAAACATTACATCGCTGAAATCAAGTGGGAAAGACAAAGCTTTTTTGCAATTGGTGATGAGTTCTCTGTGCAAATGTCATGTTTGAGCCAATCAGAAGCAAGAATTAAACTTGCTTGTCCTCCAAAACATTTGAGGTTGCATTTTATGTTTTCTCAATATTTAAAATATTTAAAATATCTTAAATATTAACATTTGAAACTTTAGAAAAATTATGACTTCTAATTATGCCTATGGGCCATTTGGAGGAAATTCACTCCGCGCAAACCAAGACACCTAGAGCCGTGAAATTTTGTGTGTGATCATAATCAATTGTTTAGAGAAAACCCATTTCCTCAAATTTTTCCCAACCATAAAAATTCAAGTACTCCTTTGTAAACTGCCCTTAGGACATGTTCATCACGACTAAAGTTCATTAAAATAATGTATCAAATGACCTCTGATCTTGATGAAAATGGATTTGTAGAGGTTTCAAACCAAATAAAGAAATAGGTTGTCCTTATATTTGTAAAATTTGATACTTTCCAAAACACCATTTTTGGCCTCTTCGCAATCAGAAAGCAATTAAATAATCCATTGGAACTTATCTTGGGAGCTTGAAACTGAACAAACATGTAGACATTTGAACCAAGAATGGAATGCAAAAGACAGTTCAAAAAAAGAGATCTCGAGGTGAAAGATATTAATTGACAAAGTTGCTCACTCAAACTTTTCTGCAACTGCACTTGTTTAAAACCAATCAGTGCTCTCATAGTCACCACTTTGAAAAAATATCAAAACAACTTCTGGGAGGCTGCCAATGGAAAAAAATCTCATTTAGGTACACTGAGTATGTGCACAAGAGGAATTTTCTTCAATCGTTGTTCTTTTTGAGATATTAGTGGTCAAAGTTGACCACCTTGAAACAATTCTGGAAATGCAGATGTAAAATCAGCACAAACTACATTTACTTTTGATCTTGAAAAAATAGAAAATCTGATCATGAGACTCTGAAATCAAACCAGGGAGTATATGAATGTAGGGAGAATGGAGAGCAACACTCCTTTCATCATGAAAATTATTCAGTTAAAAAATATAAGGTCAAACAGGAGGCCACTTTGCAAAACTGATAGCTCACAAACACTAGAAAAGTGTCAAAACCCGCCAGCTTCACTTTTCAAAACATTGTCAAAACTTATCATGGGAAGCTGAAAATTGACATGTCTGCTCTCATATGTCACATGAGTGTGTCCACTGAGGGGTTTTGCATGAAAATCAACTGGCTCTGAAATATGACCCTCCAAAGTAGGTCACTTGGGCATAATTTTTAGGTGCACTTTTGAGAGTGTAGAGATAAAATTTTCAACATGGCACTTCAAATTTGCAAAATTTGATAGTCCCAACACTTTCTAAATCAAGAAAAAGATTTTCATTTGAAAAGCATGCAAAAATTGGGCAAACTTTGCTAAGAAATAGATCAATTTCTTAGGAGCACAATGTGTTAAGATAAAGTCTTAGGTCAAAAGGGTTTAAAGAAATCACAAATCTAGACCTAAGTAAAATGATCTCTTGGGGAAATAAAATATATATATTTAATTCCCATATAATACGCACTAAAAGGGGTATTTTGGGTTTGAAAAACCAAATGAGTTCCCGACAATAATCCTTGACACAATTATGAGAAGGGGATAAGAAGTCAATATATAATAAGAAAGCCAAAAAAATTAAAAGAGTAGACACAAAGAAACCAATTAAATGCCAATGAAAGAAATAAAAGGGTAAAATGAAACATAATTACCTAAAAGAAAAATTTAGGAAATATTAAAAGGAATATATATGTATATGTGTGTATATATATATGTATGTATATGTTTATGTATATGATTATGTATATGTATATGTATATGTATAAGTATGTGTATGTGTATGTGTATATGTATGTGTATGTGCATAAAATTGGTCATGTCTAATTAATCCTGACATTTAATTAAATATTTATTATTTAATTAATTTCTCTAAAGTCTTCTACATGTAATTAAATTTAATTAATTTAATTATATTATTCATTCATTTTATTCTCCCACCATAATTGAATAAATTTATTTTATTTAATTATTTCACATGTCTACTTGATTAATTAAATAATTATATTTTATTTATTTAAATTAATTATCATCTTTTGAATTTAATTAAATCTTTTGTTTTAATTAAATTTAAATATTTCTTTTCTTCTATTTAAAACTTTCCTCTAATTAATTAAATACTTTATTTAATTAATTTCATACACATGCCATTTCTTCAAATTTAATTAAATATTTTATTTAATTAAAGATCTATTTTCTTCAAATCATAATTAAATATTTCATTTAATTATAAAATCTTCTGATTTCCTCAAAATATTAATTAAATATTTATTTAATTAAGAAAAATCTACATGCACCCATAAATAAATAATTGAATTTGATAATTCATTATTTATCTTCTCAATATCTTTCCATTATCTTCTAAAAAAGATGATTTTGTTAATCATCTCATCTTATCTCTTCCACGAAAAATGGAAAAATCCTACTTTATTCATTTTCTTCTATTTTTCTCTCCAGTCTCATCCATCTTTAACCGTTCGATCTGTCAGGAATTATTACAGCCATTGATCAACTCAGCCAATCGAAATTCTGGAAAAACTCTATAAATACATTTGCAAATCCAAGCATTGGTTACACACAAACAAACAGACACACATGCAATTATGCTTACGCATTTGCATTTTTCACATTCTATCAATAATCATATATCTTAGCAATAATCTTATCATAGCATAGCATAATCTTGCATCTTAGTATAGTATGCATTTTAATTTGAATCTCATTCTCTAGTAGTCCATTTCATTGAGCTTGGCATACTAAAATCTGAGAGCAACTTGAATCAACGAAACACTCGAAATAGAGAGCAATAAAATGACTTTGTAGAAGCTGCACTGAGAGTTTGTTTATTTTTCTTTAAGCTTCTTTGATATAAGATTTTATTGAATGTGTTTGGAATTCATTATAACAAGCATATTTTCATACACATATAAAATGGCACCCACCGTGGGGACTATGCCCAAATTTTGACATTTTCTTGTAGAGAATCCTAACAGGTTTTCACATTCTAGAGTTCAGCTTTTGGAAAAATTTGGCATTTTAGTGCATCTGATACTTTCTGTAGCGCATCTAGGAATTTAATGCTTCTATTTTTGCAAGAATTTCAGCGCATCTGGGAATTTAATGCTTCTGTTTTTACAGGAATTTCAATACATCTGGGGACTGTTTCAGTGCTTCTGAGAGTTAATTTAGCACATTTGAGGGATAGAATAACGCATATAGTTTCATCACATCTAGAGTTAAATCTACATTTAATTAAAGTAGTGCATTTAAGAGTTAAGTTAGCGCATTTGAGAGTTAAATTAGAGCATTTAAGGTAGATTTCAAAGTATTAATTGCTGTCATTTATAGATTTAAATCTGTACTTAATTAAAGTAGCGCATCTAAGGAATATTTTAGCGCATTTAGGATTTTCTGTAGCACATTCAAGGTATGTTTCTACGCATCTAGAATCTGTTTCGGCGCATTTGGTTTGTAACACAAAAACAAGATTCTGAGTTTGATACATTTCGCAGATAGGATCTTTTTCTGGTTTAAAATGAATCAATCTAAAATAGTCACCACACTTTGATCATGCAGTTAAAATAAACCCCATGTCGGTTGTGAAGCAATATCTTCACTTAGCTTAAATCATTGTGATTTGGTGCATTAAAATGAATCTGTTTACTCTACTTGATTGTGCTTGAAAGTGGTAGGTGACTATGCTCTCACCTCATGCAAACTAGGTGATCAGAAAGCCAGACCCACTTTATCCTTGTGTAACCCTAATGCAATAACCGAAGTATCCTCTCCCCTTGCACAGTGATGCAATCCTGGGTGTAAGAGAAATGGTTATTGTCTCTAGAAATTAGGGCTTCTTAGGAATTTCATCACCCCAACACAACTCAAACCGGTAATGGAGCTAAAGCCAAGCTACCCCCGACCGGTATACAAATGTGAATCTTAAGGGAAAACCTAAGATTACGAGTGCGAATGTGTCATACATATAGAGTCGTACTCCCATAAACCCTGTTGAGCTTAACCTCTTCGAGCTGGAGTGCCACCTACTTGGTGATTAATCTCTTGCCCCATGTATGGCCACTCAAACGAGGGTCTCAAATTAAACACCATTGTTTAGTAAACCAAAAACTTATTTTTTAGCGCAACACCGGTCGGTGTGAAGGCATCCACACCTTCACATTTTGTAGTAGAGGCGATCAATCTGCCATGGGAGTTTCATAGGGATTGGAAGCTTGGTTGGCCTAAGAAGAGAGTGCATTGTAAGGGGGATCCCGTGCAATCAAGCTTTTGAATTCACAAGCTACCGATATGCGGCTGGGGAAACCTGTGTGGAATCTAGCGGATATTGTCCTAGATTTACCATAGGATGTGCTTACTTTATCTGTGTTTGGTTACATTCCATTTAATTCAGAGTGTTTGTTGTGTTTTCATTCACATAAATTCAGACAAAAGATCATCTGAAATGAACATGAAAAAAAACAATTGAAATCATTCAAAAAAATAAACAGTTTGTATCTTTGGTCCAGTAACATTCTGATATTCCCCTCATGCTTAGAGGGTGGAAATCAACAAAATTTGTCAAGAAATTAGTTTCCAATAGGATCAAGAAGCCCAAGAAACATTTAGGGTACAAGAAAACATTGCAAAGAAGAATTTTTTTGTACAAAAGTTGACACGTCTTGCTTCATTACTGTGGATTTCTTCATAGATAACAAGACTTTGTTAGGGGATTCACTGATGAGTATGTTGTAGAGCCTTGGGATTCTTGACCTTATTATCAGAGATTAGCTCTGTCTCAATGGCATAATATTAATCAACCTCTTGAGTTTGATAATATACCACAACCTTCTATTGAATATCCATCACATCCCAATCAAATCCTTTAGTGATTTTAAAATCGTTCTTCAAAAACAAAGGTCAAATCTTAAGAGTACACCTTTCAAACAAACTTCTGATTATTGATTCAACTTCCCCAACAGGATTCTAACATCCTTCATCATTGGAAGCCACAATAAAAAATTAGGAACATCTTTGATCATATCATAGGATTCCCATCTTATCAGATCAAGATATCATCAGAACTGTGATCTAAGTTTAGAAGAACTCTTCAAAATCATATGCCTATCTCTACAATATCTCAATACAATAAATTGAAGGATGAAATCCAACAAGAAGTTCATACCCAAAACACTCAAGAAGAAGGTGAAAGCAGTAATCCTCTTTACAATATAATTTGTAATCCACTTTTCAACAATGACATGGATAACAGAGAAGAAAATCCATTCCACAACTACAGAGACATGAGCAAAACCCACATAGATAGTGATGATGAATAAGATGAAGAATGTCTTAGAGAGGCTGAGCAAGATCCCAAATTTCACAAAGCCATAGAAAATATCTTGCAATGCAATAAAGAAAAATATTTCCTCTATCTAGCTGACCAAGGAGCTAAATTGCCTCATGACTTTGATACCGAGAATTTGAAGAGAAAACCTGAAGAAACACCCTTATATGATTTTAGTGCTTTAACTCAACAAGTTAATGCACTTCAAGGACAAATTAAAGAGTTACAAGGGGGAACCACAACAAAGAAATATACTCTTGAGGACATTTTTCCTTATCCTTTCGATCGAAGTCTCAACATGATTCCATTTCCCAAACATTGTGAAATTCCAAAATTTGATCGTTATAATGGGAAATTGAATCCAATCGACCACGTTAGAGACTTCTAAAACATGACATTAGAGTTCGCTCATGAAGACACTTACTTGATGTGTTTGTTTCCTAGGAGTCTTGGAGCTCACTCTATGGAATGACTATCAAAAATCACACCTCCTATCAAAACATTTGATGAATTAATCAATTTTTTCATATTACAATATTCTTACAACCTCCAACACCAAATCACTATGATAGATCTCTTCAAAGTTGCTCAAAAACCTGGTGAACCTTTTATTACTTTTCTTCAGAGATGGAGAAGAATGTTCGCTAGATATCCACGTCTTGTCCCTGAAAAGGAAAAGATGGTCACCTTCATTAACAACTTGAATTCAGAAATGAGCTATCATTTGAATTTACATTGTCCTACCTCTTTTGAGAAATTGATTGAAGATGCTATAACCATTGAAAGTGCTTTGGTCAAAAGAGGAATAATAAAACTTAACAAGGACAATCCTAGCTCATCCAATCATCACAACAATCAAGACAAGTCTAAATTTTGGACTCGCAACAAGAACATGGTGAATGATGGTGTTGTTGATGCGAATCATGTCTCGACTAATCCATTTGTTCTTAGTACTCCAAGTACTCCTCACAACAACAACTATAACAATGTCAACTCGGTTACAAATCAAGGAAATAATCCTCGTCCTCCAAGGAACAATGTGAATCAACATTCTACTCCCAATCAAGGGACTGCCAACAGTCAAGGTTACTAGGGAACCACTAACAACTCCTTAGGGAATACTTCAAACAAAAATTCTCAATGATTTTCATTCTTCTCTAGTAGAACTTACACTCCACTGGGTCAATCTTTGGAATCTGCATTCAAAGAGTTATGGCCAAAAATGTCATTACCTTGCTACCTCAATGAATCTATGAACCCAGTGTGAAGCCTCCATCATGGAATGAGGAATACTATTGTGACTATCATTGGTGCAAAGGTCATCGCACAAATAACTCTCAAGCCTTAAAGAATACCATTCAAGACTTAGTCGGAAATGGCACCATCACAATAGAAGGGCATCAACAATCAAATGAAGACCACCAAGCATTTCACTACCCTTTTCCCAACTATCAAAAAGGTGAGTCTTCTAGAAAAAGTGTGAATCATATTAATGATCCAATAATCAATCATATCTACACTGACGATGAATGGGTCAATGTTATTAAAGTCAATGAGAAAGTGGAATATAGAGAAGTCAATGCAACAAGGGCACAAGCTACAGTTGTCTTAAAGGGCGCCTCTTCAAAATCCACTGGCCCCCCACCTCAGCATCAATATGACTTAGTCAACCAAAAACTCATGCTCAAATTTCTATCTTAGAACTCTTGAAGATTTCCCCAGCACATAAGGAAATTCTCAAAAAGGCCCTTGTTGAAACAACTATATCCACTGATTTGGATGTGGACCAATTTCAAGCCATGGTAGGACACTTGTCCTCACCCACATGCCTTTATTTTTCCAAAAAATATGACGTTTCCAGAACTCATCCTCATAATTCATCATTATACTTAGAAGTCATGGTTCACAAGTTTCATGTCAAACGAGTTCTAATAGATGGAGGTGCTAGTTTGAACATATGTACCATGAAGTTGGTTAAGGCTTTAGGATTTTTTGAGGACTCCATTGATCTCAAAAGAAAGATTACTATTAAAGCCTACGATGATGAGGAAAGAGCATCCAAGGGTCTAATAATGCTACCAATCAGAGTGGGACTTGTTATCAAAAATACTTTCTATCAAGTATTAGACCGTGATCTTGCATACAACATCTTGCTGGGTTGTCCTTGGATCCACAAAATGCAAGTTGTCCCATCCACATATCATCAATGTCTTAAGTTTCCTTATGATGGACAAGAAATCATGATACCAGCTGACAATTCAAATATTCAAACTTGTGCCAATATCAAAGCCAGTCAAGATACTTTGGTTCCTAACAATCGAGAAGCTCGTGCTAGTACTTCTCTCAAGGTTGATACAAAAATTAGTCAGTTAACCAATAGTTTTGATAGGAAATTGAAATTCAAGGACCATGGGGTTGGGGAGTACTCTCTTTGTCTTGCTAATTTACCTACATCACCTCGGTCACATGGACAACCTTCTATCACACAACATCAAATATCAACAACATCAACATCAAGACAACCACCAATAGAGCCAAGCACAAATTTTAATGGATGATTCATCAAAGAAAAATTCCCCATGGAAGATCCTGAGGATAGAGAAATTCTAAACTGGCTCTATAAAGATGAAGATGAAGTAGTTTTTAATGTCAAATTACCAATAGATAGGTATGGAAAAGGGTATTCAATCATGCAGAAAATGGGCTATGATAAGGGTCCTATCAGAAAAAGAAAATAAGGAGTAGTTGATCCTATTCACCTTCAAGGACTTGCTACGAAAGAGAAAACTAGATTAGGCTATGATACTAACTCAAAAGAAAGAACACCCAAAAAACTACATGACACTGTCTTCACATTGCAAGAAGGTTCAAATTCAAGAGAAGCATGTTTGGCAACAATTCAGAATTTTGTGGATGATAACTTTGACATAAACTCTGCTGAATATGAATGGGACACCATTCACAATGATGAATTCTGGGGGGACAAAAAGGTTGATGTAATACACAAGTATACCCCAACTCTAATCAAAGGTGAAGGGTGGGTCCCAAACATGAGAATCTGAACTACAAGGTGACTTTGATTCTAGTGATACTAAGTTAGATTCAAATGAACAAGACTATTGCGAGAATAGTACCATTATTGATCAGCCTCATACCTCGGATCCTACAGTCAACTCCGTTATGACCATAACCATAGCCGATTTCATGGAACTCGACAATCCGCTATCTTTGATCCATCCCGATCTCATTGATTGGGATTCATCCAAACCTATCAATATACCTACGTTTCTAAGCGATGAATCTATCATCAACTTCCTTTCCACGGATGATGCAAATGATTGTTCCACTAGAAATTTTTAGCATAGAGTCTTTAATCAGGAGAGTGTCAATTCTCCTAGCTACAAAAATAAAAATAAAAAAGAAATATCTAATGGTGAAAGCCAGAATCTGGCAGTGTTAGATCAAACAAAAGAAAAAATAAAGTGTATCGGATGGTGAAAACTTTTTTAAGGCACCAGGCGATGGGAATTTTAACACTCTCCTGGAGCACTACCATGAGCGATCGCCTATTTTGATTGAGCCTACAAATGCTATCAATCTTGAAACTTCAGACAAACCAAGGATTTTATAGTTAGCTGCATCCATGACAGAGAAAGAAATACTAGAGTTCATGGAATTTTTGAAAACAAGTCAAGTCAACTTTTCTTGGTCTTATGCGGACATGCCAGGTCTTGATCCTGATCTTATCATGCATCACTTGTCTATCAAACCAGGGGTTAAGCCTGTGAAACAAAAACTCAGAAAGATGCACCCCCATGTTGCATTATTGGTTAAGGAAGAATTGAGAAAACTCCTTGATGTGGGGTTCATAAGATCAATCGATTGCCCAGAATGGATCTCCAACATTGTTCCTGTATCAAAGCCAGATAAAAGTGTCAAGGTGTGCACATATTTTAGAGATCTTAATAGAGCATGTCCTAAGGATGACTTCCCACTTCCAAACATTGACACTGTAGTTGATCTAATAGCTGGCCATGCCATGTATTCATTAATGGATGGTTTTTCTAGTTACAACCAAATCAAGATTGCACCCAAAGACCAGGGGAAAACAACTTTCACATGTCCATGGGGAACTTACTGTTGGAATGCCATGCCTTTTGGTCTAAAGAATGTTGGGGCTACATACCAAAGAGCCATGACTATAATCTTTAATGACATGATGCATACATTCATGGAAGATTATGTAGATGACATATTGGAAAATTCATACACAAGAGAAGGACATCTGGAAATATTGTCCAAGATATTTGCAAGATTGGAGAAATTCAAAGTTTGCCTCAATCCCAAGAAATATGTTTTTGGGGTCACATCTAGAAAACTCTTAGGATACATAGTATCAGGAAAAAGAATTGAAGTAGATCCTGCCAAAGTATAGGAAATCATGGAAATGACTCCCCCAATGAACATCAGTCAATTGAGATCATCATAGGGATGACTTCAATCTATACGAAGGCTCATTGCACAACTGGCCAACAAAAGTCTACCTTTCACACATCTATTGCATAAGAATGTTCCTTTCAAGTGGGATGACAAGTGTGAATTGGCTTTTCAACAAATCAAATAGTACTTAATGACTCCACTAGTTCTAGTACCACCAAATCCAAATAGACCATTGATCTTGTATATTGCTAATACATCGACATCCTTGGGTGCATTGCTAGCACAAGAAGACCATACAAGGAAAGAAATTGCAATTTATTACATCGGAAGAACACTAACAAGTCATGAGCTCAACTACACTACCATCGAGAAGGCTTCTCTAGCAGTAGTTTTTGCTTCATAGAAATTTTGGCATTACATGTTATAACTCATACAATCAATCTTGTTTCAAAGATTGATCCACTCAAGTATCTATTAAGCAAAGTGTCATTGACAGGAAGGTTAGCAAAATGGGTAATGATTATGAGTGAGTTTGACATCCATTATGTTGATCGCAATGCAATCAAAGGACAAGTTATCACTGATCAACTAGCTGAAGCACCACTACAAGCAGACCAACCCCTGCACATTGAATTTCTAGATGCTGATGTCTTTACTGTAGAATCCAAACAACCATGGTCCCTATATTTTGATGCTTCCTTCACTCAACATGGATTGGAGGCAGACATACTTCTTGTCACCCCCAAGGACACATCATTCCTCGATCATATAGGATGATGTTTCCATGCACCAACAACATAGCTGAATATGAAGCATTAATCACTGGACTTAAAATAGCATTGGAATGGAGGATTACAGAATTACAAGTGTATGGTGACTCACAGTTAGTCATAAATCAGATCAATGATGATTATTAGACCAAAGATGACAAACTGTTGCCATATAAAAAGATGGTTGACGACTTCAAGAAGTACTTTGCGAACATCAAATTCACACAAATTCCAAGGCTTGATAACAAAGCAGTCGATGTCATGGCTACAATTGCATCATTATTACAACTCCCAGAAAATTAGACTCGCTATGAATTTCTGGTGGAACAATCATTTGTACCTACCTATGACACACCCAAAAGCCAAATCATTTGCCACTTGGTGGGATCCGATTCACCTTATTATGGAAAGATTTATGCCTATCTAAAAGATGACATCTTACCACCTGATTTATCTTGTAACCAAAAGTGCAATTTTATCTGCCAATCTTATTGCTACACTCTTATTGCTGACACCCTTTATCGCTATGGTCTTGATGGTACTTTACTTCGATGTCTTGAACGTGATGAATCTGAAAAAGCTTTACAAGAAGTTCATGGTGGAATTTGTGGTACTCATTCGAGTGGACTAACCTTATCCAAGAAATTGATTAGAATGGGTTACTACTAGCCTACAATGGAGAGGGAATCATTCACTTTTGTGAAAACGTACTCAAAATTCTAGATTCATGGGAATCTCATTCATGCTCTTGTGTAGGAACTTCAACCATTTATGCCAACCTAGCCATTCTCCCAATGGGGGTTAGATCTAGTAGGAAAGATTCATCCTTCATCATCGAATGGACACAAGTTCATCATCTCAAAGACAGTATTTTACCAAGTGGATTGAGGCAGTACCTCTCACTAAAGTCACCGAAAAATAGATCTCATCTTTTATACTCAACTATCTCATTTTTCGGTATGGCATTCCCAACTCCATTATTATAGATAATGGACGACCTTTCAAGAATCAGGATGTTGATGAACTTTGTGAGAGATTTCATATTCAACACAAATATTCAACACCTTACTAGCCACAAGGGAATGACCAAGTAGAGGCCTCAAATAAGACTATACTAATTTTTTTAAAAAAGACTGTGAATGATTCAGGAAAAGATTGGCATGTTCAACTCAATCCTGCCTTATGGGCCTATAGAACCAGTGTCTGCATGCCAATAGGAGCAATGCCATTTGCTCTTTTCTATGGAGCAGAAGCCATATTACCTTTGGAAGTTGAAATACCCTCACTCAAGGTATCACTGAAAGGTCTCACAACAGATGATGACTGCAGAGTTTCCCAATTGCAGGAGCTAGAACTCCTAGATGAAAAGAGACAAAGAGCAGCTGACCATTTGAAAGCATACCAACAGATGATGTCTTGCAGCTATAATCACAAAGTAAATCCACACACCTTTCAGGTGGGTGATCTAGTTTTGAAATAAAATCCACAAAATTAGAAAGATAGAGAAAAGAAAGAAAAGTTTGAACCAAACTAGCTAGGCCCTTATGTGGTTATCACAGTCTACGGTTCAGGAGCGTACAAGCTATCGATGCCAGAAGGGGACATATTTGACGAACCTATCAACAACATGCACCTAAAGAAATATTATGTTTAAATAAGCTATCATCATCCATAAATGTCCTGAAAAAAATACAAAAAAAATCAGAAAATGTCCTAAAGAAATACAAAAAAAAAAATGTCCTAAAAAAAAATTAAAAAATTCATAGGGTGAAAACCTAGCAACAGGCAGTCTATTGACAAGAAAAATGCAATAAAAACAAATAGTGAAATCTGGAAAACAGATGCTATTTGTAGCTCTCCATCTATTAGTTCATGTTTTGCACTTGGCTTCTCAGCCTTCATTTTATGCATCTTTCCATCATCTTAGGGCCATACCAGCACAATATTGTCATCATTTTCCTAAAGTGATAACATATTACCATGGCTTGATCATTGTACATATCCATTTCAGTGAGTTATGTTAATACTAGGGGCAAACGTTGACATACTGGGGACAATCAACTTTTAGGGTTTACCAAAACAGCTAGACAATGACATCAAATCCAATCATGTGAACAAATAATCAAATCCTATGAATGGTTATCCAATCATTGATCCATAGCACAACAATTTTCAGCTAAGTACCATATCATGACTCATATCTGGATGATCTAAAATATGAATAATGTTTGGCATAACAGTACTAAATTTTGAACAATGGTTGTTTAATTTTTGATATCATCTCTCTGGAGCACACTCGATGATGTACTAAACTAGAGTGGCGAGGAAAGAGGATGATTTTTATTTGTTTGTTGTCTTGAGGTTAGCTATCCATCTGTTGCAAATATGTCGCAAGACATGATTTCCAAAGTGTATCATTGATGACAGTTCCACATTTGCATTAGGAAGTGGTTAATCTTTGTCTGTTTATGTAAGGAATGCTCAAGTCATCTCGATTCAATTATACCTCAATGCTTGTGTTTAATTGCTATATCAATAATCATGAAATTTGTACTTGGGTCATCATTGGTGCTAATTTACCCTTTGATGCTTGTACATACTTCCAGTATTTTAAAATGCTCTATGATGATTCAAGAAAGATAACACAAAGCTCAACAAATGGTTGGTTTCATTTAGTTGCATTTCATCTCGCCCATTTACATATTTGCATACTGGATTTGCATCAAATTTTTTGAAAGGCTAACAAGAACATCAACGACTACCATGTCTCTTTGGACTATTTGTGGAGGACATTCGAACATTTGTTCCATCATCACCTTTCATCTTCATTATCATTTCATTAATCATTATCATTTCATCTAGGTCCTATCATTTATCTTTTATCATTCATTTGCATATCATTTAGATCCTCTATCATCTTCATATCATTTCATTATCATTCATTTCATATCATTTCATTATCGTTCATTTCATTATCACTTATCATTTCATTTATCATTTCATTATCGTTTAGTTCATTATCACTTATCATTTCATTATCATTCATTTCATATCATTTCATTATCACTTATCATTTCATTATCATTCATTTCATATCATTTCATTAACTTTCATTTCATATCATTTCATTTATCATTTCATTATCACTTATCATTTCATTATCATTCATTTCATATCATTTCATTAACATTCATTTCATATCATTTCATTATCATTCATTTCATTATCACTTATCATTTCATTATCGTTCATTTCATTTCATTTTATTTCATCATCATTAGAAAACATTATATTTCATCACATATCATTTATCATCTTATCATACATTTCATTATTATTAATTTCACTTCATATCGTTATTCATATCATTTATCATTTGTCACATTACATTCATATCATATCTTTAACCATCCTATCTTTTTTCATAACAATTCATACTACAAATTTACGATGCATATCACAACATTCATTTTCCATCATATTATCATTATTTACTTCCATTTGAAAATCCAAAAACAAACATTCCATACATACATTTTGATATCATTTTTCAAACAACATTTTTCATAAAGCATATCAAATATCCCATGGAATATTTTCATAATCACATCATAGGTCATCCACTTGCATGACATCATTAATACGCATCATCAATTATTTTTCATCATCATCATAAAAACCTCATATCAAATCATTAAAATGCATACCAAAATCCATAACATATAGAAAGAAATGCATATCACATAATCATCCCATAAATGTATATCACATCATCAAAAATCATTGTTGTTGCATATCATCGCTCATCATAAATAATACAAATGACCAATGTCCAAGGAAACTGAAAAGTCCAAAGAGAGATACATGGGATATGATCAAAAATCCAATATACATGCTCCAAAAATGATATACATGTGTGAAATAGATCTGCATCACAATGTCATAAACTAGCTGGTCGATGCCCCTAATGGAGCTGGTCTGGAAGGAGGTGGCCTGCCACTAGTACCTACGTCTGGATCCCGCCGAGGCCTGGTAACCCCCATACTCTGTGTGGTTGTTTGTGACCTACTTCTGGTCCTACTGCGAGATCGTGGGAATGGCTACCTGCACTTAGGAGGACAACTCCTCATATCTGACATGGTAGTACTCTGCCTCCCTCGCCATCTCCATGCTCTCAACAATAGCCTCTCACAAGGATGCACTCTCTATGGTTCCCATTAGCCTTTGAGTGACACACTCGGCCTCCACTGCCCTCTGTCTCAACGCATCCCTCTCTGTCATCAACTAGGCTATCTGTGGGTCTGGGGCAGGCTAAGATACATGTGCCTGTGCCTATGCCTGAGCCTGTTCCTATGTCTGAGCCTGCGAGTATGCCAATTGTGCCTGTAGCTGTGAAACCAATCTCTATGTGATGTAGAGCCTAGGTGGATAATAACTCTCAACAAACTAATGTCAATATTAGAAACAATGAACCCTTCTTGAAAACACCTTCAATTTGCCAAGCATCAACTCACCCTCAAGGGTCTCAACCCTTAAAATTTGCAAAACAACACCAACCCTCCACCAAGGCCCTGAAAAAGTTTCTAAACATTCCAATGATGACAATTTATCCATTTAAAAGCAATCTCAAAGTTAGATTCTTCACAACATTCAAAACTCACCTTCTACCACTAGCATTCCTTATAGTATAGGAAAACTGTTTTTTTGTCTTTAGACCAAATTCTTCCAAAACACAAAAGAAATAAAACATAGAATCAAGCACCCATTTTAGATTCATTCATCATATCAAAAACTCAGATATTACTCTTTTGGATCAAAGATTTCAAAATCAAGAATTTCACAGTTTTAGGCCTCCAATTAGGCCATTTTTACAAAGAGACGCCTCTTTAATCTTATCACCAGACCACCAAACCAAAAAAAAGTCTTGAGAAATGATACAAAACCAGATATTTCCCAGGTTTTAAGACCTCATTTGTTCTTATACACTCTTAAACTCAAACCCTCCAAAAAAACATGTAGAAACCAAGGGTTTTAGGGTACCCTTATTAAAAGTTCACACTCCCAGTCACTCCCAGCCAAACCAACTATTTAAACACATCAAATATTGTCCCCCCATGCTCAAAAAATACACAGTTGGCCTTTGGCATCATTTTTTCATCATTTCATAGGTTTGAACCACCCTTTTCCAAGAGGAAACACACATTTTCCAGTCCTAGGGCTCCACCCATTCACTAGAAATTCAATCTCACAACATCTTGAACATGTTAAACATCTAGTTTACATGTTAGAGGACCCATTCGACAAGATTACGTAAACACAAAAAGTGGAATGGGTCATTTTATCATTTTTGAAGACCCTCAACCCACAAATCTGGAAAAAACAGGTAGCAGCAATAAAAATTGAATAACTTTCACAAAACAAGGAGCTAGACCCTTAGATTTGAAGAAAATTAAAGCTAATTCATAGGCCTACAACTTCCAAAAAAATTTTAGAGCATTTGGAGTCCATACAGATCCGTACAATGATAAAAGTAGAGAAAAAATAGTAATTTTCTGAAAAAATAGTGCTTTTATTGATAAAAAAAGGCTCACCAATCTCCAACCAACTCCTCTTTCGAGCCATTGAAGGTTCTTATACATTTTTTTGGTTTCATTCCAACTTCTTCCAACACCTATAACTGATTTTTAATCATTAAGACCTTATAATCTTCATTAAGTTTCATTTTAAGACAAATTGCATATGACAATATTACATAAACTTTGTAACTTTTTAATTTTGACACCCAAAAACTCCTTAATCACTCTAACACCTCTAATTCACCCTATTAAAACATATTATACCTCATCCTTGCACATCTTACACCCAAATTCAAGGATTTTCCTTTAAAAGGCTACAAATTCAAATGTTAACAATTTTATAGCAAGAATGCATTATTTGCACATTTGACTACCAAGACTCAAAAGAAATCAACCTAATACACCTTAAATGGTCTTAATTGACCTTATTTAGCATAAATAAACCTAAAACATATTTATCTAACCCATTGACCACCTATCAACCTTCAAAAAGTGAAATTTTGCAACTAGGAGACTAGGTGCTCCTGCACCACTGTGCCTGCACCAACTGACTAGTTGTCCCTGCAATATCTGCACCTACACCTAAAGGGTATCTATCTGTCCCTACTATGATGAGGAACCAAAACTGATCACTATCCTCTACCAATCCTTGTCCTTGGCCTACGCATGATCTGGACACCCCTCAGAATATCTGGCCTCAAGCTCACTGGCACCTGCCCCTCATCCTCACCATCATCCCCATCATCCCCATCAGAGCTATCCTGCTCCTCTTTGCTCTCCTCCTCATCTCCCCCAACCCCTACCTGATCCCCACCTACCACATCCTTTTGCCTCCCTACCCCTGGCAGAGGTACAACCAAAATGGGTGCTGGCTCATCAGGACCGGTAAACCGTAGAAAGGGATGTGTGTGATAATATACTGAGTACTCATTAGACATACCAACATCAATAATATATTGTCTGTCATCCCATGCCTCAGATACTAGATCCATATACTCTATATAATCTATTTGGTATGAAATACTAGGTCTCCATCCTGCCTCATCCTTGCTTCGTGCATAGTAAGCAACTCTCTGAGGCATACCCTGAGTAAATCCAAATTGTCGCTGTACTCGCATGGCCAAAAACCTCTCAATGATGAAAGGGGTCCTCCTTATCAAAAATTGTGGAATACCTACAAATGGCATCTCCAGGTGATCTATCTCCCATGTCTCACAATCTAGGTATGGCCGCCATATCATGACATCAAGATCATCCAGGCACTGTCTCCAATAATCCACCTTGGATAGCTTGGGTTGGTCAAGGAACATAGTATAAGCATACACATAAGGTCTCCCTAGTGGCCTCACTTTGGGACAAGCTGGTCTCGTCATTTCCATATGCTCCCATGCCCAGATCTGAAGAAATGTCACGCTGCATGACAAACTAGATGCACCCCTGTATACCACTTGATCAAAGTCATGATATAAGTGAGCCAACATGCAGCTCCTCCAGGCATATCTCTGAAGTTGTAACAACATCTGCTCTAGAATCCTCCCCCATCCCACTAATAACCCTTTTGACTAGTGATCTAGACAAAGGATCCCTCTAATAATTGCACCCAAGACTGCTAGCAAGGCTGGGTATCCTTTGAAGTTAGCCCATGGTACCCAGTACCCTGTTATCTGTGCATCCCCAAACAATCTCCTCAGTACATCTGTACCACCAAGCTCCTTGTGATCATAGAACACAAGAGTGCCAACCACTGGAATACCTAATATCCTGTACACATCCTCTGGAGTCATAGTCACCTCACTAGTCTGCAAATGAAAGGTGTTGTGTTCTGAATGCCACCTCTCTGCTAGTGCAGTCAACAGTTCCCTGTTGACCCAAATCAGCGGCATAGCCAACAAGGGTATCAATCCATAGGTTTCTATCAATGCCACATCACTGGGTGTCAGCTTGAGTATCCTATCTCACCTTGCCAAGTGCCGCTCCCTAATCTGGAGGTTTTTGAAAACCTCATATTTTTTATTATCACAACAACAATCAATCAACATCATATCAATGATTCAATCCCAGTCAAACAAAATCGATCAGATTCATGTCTATCTATCAAGTGACCCATATCAGTGAACCATATCAATGAACCATATCAAGTGACCCATATCAGTGACCCATATCAGTGAACCATATCAAGTGACCCATATCAAGTGAACCATATCAAGTGCTCTATCTAAGTGACTCATATCATGAACTCAATGCTAAATCGATCTATCTGAATATCAAATCCAACTTCTCTATCATCATATTACTATTTGTTTTCTTTTTCAGGAAAGCAAATTTATCAACAATCAAATCATTTTCTTATTTGTACTTCAGTCATGAATACAAATATGTTTGAATCACATTATTTACTATTTGCTTTCCATCACAAAAAACAAATTTATCAGAAGTCATATCAAACATCTACTCTTTGTTTTCTAAAAGAAAAGTTATCAGACAATCCATCAATCATTCTACTCTTTGTTTTTCATTCAAGGAAGACAAAGTTATCAACTATCTACTCTTTGATTTCTATTTTGGGAAACAAAGTTATCAATTCTTTATCTTATTTTCTATCAAATCAACATGATGACAAGACAATTTTTCTATCTAGTGACTCGGAAAATAATATACATCATCATTTTCCTATCACTTTCATCAAAACACACATTCTATTTTTTTTCCTGGATGCGCTCAAACAATTACCATATGTGCAATTTCCTTCTAAGTGCTACAACTCTACCCCTAAGCGCCACTTCATTTCCTGGTTGCATGACAACCCTATATGCGCTACTATTTTTTGTAGATGCACTGAAACCCTAATTTTTCTATGGCATCCTATATGTGCTCCTATTTTTATCGAATGCGCTACAATGGTTTCTACACTAGACATGCTAAATCTATCCTGTATGCGCTACTATTTTCATCAAAAGTGCTCCAACATTTATCAAAAGCACTCTAACATTTCTAAAAGCACTAAAACAGAAATTAAAAACCTAAAATCTGCGGCAAACAAGAAAAATTTACTTCAAATGGAAAAATTTGAATGCACAAGCGGTTAGAATTACTCACCAGTGGTCCATACGCAGCTGGCCTCTGGTATAGGCGAGATCACTTGAATCTATGACGGTGATACATAATCTCCATGTTGCTAGGTCACTGTCAAAGCTACAAGATTCAAAAAGTCAAAAAGTGCAAATGACTTGTCTTTTTTACCTTTTTACCTTTTAAAGGTCAACCCAAGGTAAGTTTTGTGACATTTTTTATCTTTTTATCCAAATTTGACTTTCATTTCAATAGGGGCATCTTTACACATCAATTATTGGGAGTTAAATCACCGCACCCCTCTCATCATTCGTATTTCATCATCAACTCAACATTTTTTTATCATCATTCATGATTTACCTCTCGAGGGGGTATCATCAACATCAGCATCAAAAAGATATAAGGGGCAAAAATTTTATTTTCTTTGAAGCAATGCGTTTCACACATCACTTCAAAGAGGGGGAAAATGTATGTGCATAAAATTGGTCATGTCTAATTAATCCTGACATTTAATTAAATATTTATTATTTAATTAATTTCTCTCAAGTCTTCTACATTTAATTAAATTTAATTAATTTAATTATATTGTTCATTCATTTTATTCTCCCACCATAATTGAATAAATTTATTTTATTTAATTATTTCACATGTCTACTTGATTAATTAAATAAATAAATTTTATTTATTTAAATTAATTATCATCTTTTGAATTTAATTAAATCTTTTGTTTTAATTAAATTTAAATATTTCTTTTCTTCTATTTAAAACTTTCCTCTAATTAATTAAATACTTTATTTAATTAATTTCATACACATGTCATTTCTTCAAATTTAATTAAATATTTTATTTAATTAAAGATCTTCTATTTTCTTCAAATCATAATTAAATATTTCATTTAATTGTAAAATCTTCTGATTTCCTCAAAATACTAATTAAATATTTATTTAATTAAGAAAAATCTACATGCACCCATAAATAAATAATTGCATTTGATAATTCATTATTTATCTTCTCAATATCTTTCCATTATCTTCTAAAAAAAATGATTTTGTTAATCATCTCATCTTATCTCTTCCACGAAAATGGAAAAATCCTGCTTTATTTGTTTTCTTCTATTTTTCTCTCCAGTCTCATCCATCTTCGACTGTTCGATCTGTTAAGAATTATTACAACTGTTGATCAACTCAGCCAATCAAAATCCTTGAAAAACTCTATAAATACATGTGTAAATCCAAGCATTGGTTACACACAGACAGACACACACACACACGCAATTACGCTTACGCATTTGCATTTTTCACATTCTATCAATAATCATATCTTAGCAATAATCTTATCATAGCATAGCATAATCTTGCATCTTAGTATAGTATGCATTTTAATTTAAATCTCATTCTCTAGTAGTCCATTTCATTGAGCTTGGCATACTAAAATATGAGAGCAACTTGAATCAACGAAACACTGGAGATAGAGAGCAATAAAATGACTTTGAAGAAGTTGCACTGAGAGTTTGTTTATTTTTCTTTAAGCTTCTTTGATATAAGGTTTTATTGAATGTGTTTGGAATTCATTATAACAATCATATTTTCATACACACAGTATCTATATAATATATATACATATACATGCATACATACATACATACATACATACATATACATATATGTATACACATACATATACATATACATATATACATATATACATATACATCCATATACATATCTATTCCTTTTCATATTTTCTAAATTTTTCTTTTAGGTAATTATGTTCCATTTTACCTTTTTATTTCTTTCAATGACATTTAATAGGTTTCTTTGTGTTTATTATTTTAATTTTTTTCCTTTCTTATTATATATTGACTTCTTATCCCCTTCTCATAATTGTTTCATTAGCCTTATCATTCTTCTTATCTCTCCCC
The DNA here is from genome assembly GCA_007258455.2 of Sequoia sempervirens. Taxonomy (NCBI): domain Eukaryota; kingdom Viridiplantae; phylum Streptophyta; class Pinopsida; order Cupressales; family Cupressaceae; genus Sequoia; species Sequoia sempervirens. The sequence continues at coordinate 128,381,370 of VDFB02168118.1, read as the reverse complement.
TCATCCAAATCTTGATCCTTTCTCATCCATCTCTCCTAATTTCTAGGTTCTTGTGTCATTTTGTCTAATGCCTCAATTCCCTTCATCTATTTAGTCATCTTGATCTTCTAACATCCTCTCAATTCTCTTCTCTTGCTTTCATAACCTTATGATGGATTATGTAGTTTGATTTGAAATTTTGATGATAAAAATGTACAAGGTCAAATCCTAAAAATAGGGATATGTTGTCAAGAAGATAAAGAACGAGATTCATCAACATATTGTATATGATTAAAAGCCAAGTAGAAAAGTGAGTAATATTTCTTTTACTTTGAGCTCAACTTAGACTCAAGAGGGTGCTCCTAGAGGTATACCTTAATAGGTATTAAATCAATTATATAAAAACATGATTATATAACAAAAAAGTATACCTAAATGTACGCTTGTCCCACATAATTGTCACTAGATCAAGATCAACTATCCACATAAGACCTCTATAGAGTTGAAAACATGCCTTGCATATGCACCTATAGAAATAAAATTCATTATAATCCCTAAAAATAGTTTCATTGATCATTTTTGTATAGTGGCAACTGTAAGATTTGATGAAAAACAAATCTATTAAGCCCAAGAAACCTGCATGCAAAAACTTGTCATAAGGAAGAAATCTGTAGGAAACAAACAAGGGTTTTGCTCTGACAATGTGAAAGTTTTATTATCAGCAAAAAGAAATTAAGTGAGGTGAATACAAGAGATCAAACCTTATAAAAGGAGATCTAAACCTAAAGGAAACCCTAACCCTAAAGGTGAGTGCATTTAATAATTAATATTAAGTACTAAATGACTAATATATGTGCATAAAGTGAATTATTAAGAGGAGAGTAAAGTTAATTAATTACTTTACTCTAACACCCCCCCTTAAGATGAGCTACAATAAAGCTACAAAAAATGCAAAAGAAAGCAAAGGAACTACAATGCATGAAAGTAAAATTGGGTCCCAACAACTAGGCCTGATCAAGTACCCAAATACAACTAAATCTCTGTAAATCAGAGAAAAGGAGAAAACCAAATGGGAAAAAACTCCTCTCCAAAAAGAGATGAACAAGAGTGAAAGAAGAAGACAGATAGAAGGAGGACTCAACATGACCCCCCAAGAACTGCTTCTATCATACAAGTACAAAATATGGTCCCCCATAGGAGAGAGAAGAGACTCCAAAGCCTGCCTAGAATGATAGAACCCCTGTGCCAAAGATCAAAACAATGTGTCTCCTCGGAGCAAGAAATAGATCCAATGGTCGAGGAAGAGGAAATCCCTGGATGTGAGGTGAAAATAGAAGTCCTTGATGATGCTCACTGAAGAATGAAACTGTAGTAGGAGTGTTTGAATAACAAGATGGTGAATCAAACAACTCAAGATGATCCTGAAATGGAATCTCCAATGAAGATGGGATAACAGGTGTGCTAAAACTGTCATCTGTGAGGAAAGGAATATCCTCTAATATGGCCTCAACAACTACACGTGATGGCTCGATGAGTGGAGCAACAATGTCAGTCATAGTTGAAGAGGAATCCTGCTAAACAAATGTGATCTCAACAAGAGGTAGAGGTGTAGAAGTCTCAACACTAGTCTCATGAACAAATGGAAGAACACATAAGTTCAAGTGACCAAACTTCATCTCAGATACTACATGCTCTCTTGTAGAAAGAGAGGAAAAATCAGACAATGGAGATGGTGGACCAAAGCATGTGAATGCATACAAACGGGATGAATGATCAACTGTCCCTGTTGCAACAATGTTTCTAGTCTGAATGTCTCTGATGTGCACTGAATCAGGTGTGAACTCAACTGTTTTCCCTATCCCACTGTGAGTAATCTAATATATGGAGAGAAGGTTAGTGGACAAAGATGGAACACATAGTACATCATTGAATGTACCATCATCAATGTCGATAGAACCTTTCCCACATACACTCATATAAGTGTTATTACCCATCAATATGTGTGGTGAGGATGTAGCCTCGAAAGATGAGAACATGTTATGAGAAGATGCTATATGGTGTGAAGCACCTGAATCCAGTAGCCATCTAGATGAATGTGAACTGGTGGTTGCACATAATGCATGACCCTTATGTGGGGCCTGTTCATCTATCTGGAATGAAGATGATGATGAAGAAGAAGACCTTCCTGATGTAGATGAAGAAGAGTGATGAATATTGTTCCTCTCAAGAACAGCTGTCAAATATGAAACCTATTTTACATATGCATCTATCTTCTTCTCATAACACTTGGACTCATCATGTCCTGGCTTAGTACAATAAGCACACTTAGGTCTGTCTTTCTTCGATGATTCCCCCTTAGGAGAAAGTGAATCAGAGGTGTGCTGTGAACTGGAATCCGTCCAATGCTCTGTGGTCTTTGGTTTCTGTTTCTACTTCTGCTTCCCCTAAGATGATTGTGCTACCAATGCTTGGTGTTGTGATCCTATGAGAGCATCCAACTGTGATATCTTAGCTTGCTCTCATGTCAACCGATCACAAAACACCTCAAATCTAGGCATGGTAAAGTGGTTTCCCAATGCATCCATGGTGGAATAGAATGTCGAAGAGAAGATTTGAAATGGACCTCGAAGCTTGGAGAGGATCAAGAAGATGCACTTAGTATTAGTCTTAATCTTGCTACAACCCTACAAGATAGATCTCTGTTGTTTGAACTTCATCAGAAAGTCCTCAATGAAAAGAAACAAATTAGGTACCAAGGAAGTCAACTCGGCCTCAAGCTGCAATGCTCTGAACTCGTTGACAGTGCCAAAAATTCCATCAAATTTGGTCCAAATGGCTTGAGGACACCCATCAAGATGAAATAGGAGACTATCTGAAATGTGCAAAGACATCAATCTCATAGCCTGATCCATATTGTTCCTATGTTGCATAACCTCAAAGGGGTGAGTCAACTGAGGCTGAACCTCATCCAAATAGGACCATAACCCTTTTGACCGGAGAAGCCATGTCATCAGGGGTTTCCATGTGTGATAATTCTGAGGGGTCAGAAGTTCTAGACTAGAAGAGGTCTCAGCCATATTTTAGAAGGGGTTTTGTTTTGATATAATTTCAAGTTTATTGAAGTAAATTACAAAAAGCAAGAAATAAAACACCCCACCACAATTCAATAAACCGAACCATAGAAGTTGGAAAAGATTGCTTACAATGAGAGGGAAAGAAAAACATCAAATGAGTATCATGTGTACCTTTGGATTTTTCTGATGAAAATAACCATAGATTTGGATAGCAATCACAGGTAAAAAAAACTTTCAAGTCAAAGTATGGTGCCCGCAGGGGTTTGAAGTTCTTCCTTTTCAGATCTGCCAACACAGACATCGACTCATGCATGGCGTTCAGAGGAATAAGGTGCAAATTTGGTAAATGACACCGGGAAGGACACCACTGTGAATAGCACTAAGAAGGACACCCAAAAAATTCCTTTTCACATGAACAAGCTACAACTAGAACCTCTCAAATTAGCCGAAGAATCCCAAATTTCTTTTGTCAAACCCTTGCTCCCTTTTTTTTCTTCAAACATGAACAAGCTACAATAGATCCAGCTTTGATACCATGTAAGATTTGATGAAAAACAAATCTATTAAGCCCAAGAAACCTGCATGCAAAAACCTGTCACAAGGAAGAAATCTGTAGGAAACAAACAAGGGTTTTGCTTTGACAATGTGAAAGTTTTATTATCAGCAAAAAGAAATTAAGTGAGGTGAATACAAGAGATCAATCCTTATAAAAGGAGATCTGAACCTAAAGGAAACCCTAACCCTAAAGGTGAGTGCATTTAATAATTAATATTAAGTATTAAATGACTAATATATGTGCATAAAGTGAATTCTTAATAGGAGAGTAAAGTTAATTAATTACTTTACTCTAACAGCAACATGCAAACATACACATTCATATTATGTAATGATATGGCTATTAGGTTTGCTTAAAATAATTCACTACTTTATAACATTAAATCACGAATAACATGCATAAAGCTTAATCTACTCTTATAGCTAACTAGAATAGAGATGGATTTAAATAAAAGTGATTGATCTTGAACCCATATGGATCAATTCCTACTCCATTGGGCAATAAAGCCATAAATAACAAAGACAAAAAAATACATTCAACAAAGCATCATTGGAACTAGGTAAACAACCATATTAAAGTTGAAGAGTATATTTCTACAATAGACATATTTAATAATTGTTAACTAGAATTGTAGAGCTTAGTAACCTATATGGAATAAAGGAATGATTGTTATTAAATATTTGTAATACATTAGATGTTATCACATAGAAACCAAACCTTCATTAAATTCGTGCCAAGAAATTGGCAAGAAAAAATAGATCATTGCAATTGCATATTTCCCTAAAATTAAATCACCATAAACAACCATTGGAATGAACCTAAGGTTTGTTTTCAACCAATGCTCTGTTATTACTCATGCACTAGAATAAACCTAGGCTTTGATATCATTTAGAATGAAACCATAGCAACACACATAAGCTCTGATACCATTTGGGGTCAAAACCATAAATGCTATTATAACAACATTATAACAACACTATGACATGTGTGAATGAGAGGGATAATTTTCAAGATATGAGATGATAGCAAGAACAATTCCAAGGAACAACACAAAGATAATAACCAATTTTAGAATTGTACAATCTTTTCCATTAAACCTATAGTGTAGAAAAATGTATCCCTCTACATTTTCACACTTGTCTGGGCACTTGTGAACTAAATGGACATAATTGTACCTTATTTAGAGTATTGTAAAGTGCACCTTTACACTTTCACACTAATCTAGGGTTCTTATAAATTAATTGGGCTTCTTTATGCCTTATTTGGATTTATTTTGCATCCATAAGCCTTAATTAATGCATCTTTCCAAGATTAATCCCAACATTTACCAACATCCAATCATAATTCATGTGTTTTTGGATTGTATGGCCTATAATTAGTGATCTATAACTCATACACCACCTTGTATGTATGGGTCCCACCTAAGTTTTGGGGCCTTGATTTAGATTTTACATGAATCTAAGCCTTTCTTGAAAAATGTGTCCCAAGATTAGCCTAATGGGACTCATACACCCCAACTGGCGTATGAGTCCTACTTAGCTTAGACCTAAATTAAATTCAAATTCTTGGTGGGATTTTATTATCCTAGATTTGATGTTGTCTTGTAATGTTGTAATTTCAAGAAATTTGGCATAAACAAGTATGAATACAAGGTTATTTCACTCTTTTTTCACCTAACAAGCAATCAAGTAACCTAACAATCAATCAAGTGACCTAATCTTTCAAGTATTCACACATCCTAGCAAATTGTGATTACAAGTGGTTACAAGACCATTCAAGAGACTTAAAGAGTGATTATCAAGCATTTTGGAGCATTATTCAACCATCAAGCATTATGTCAAAGTCATCATGCATCATGTTTGCTCTTGAGCTAACATTTGTGATGTATGCTTTCATGATTCAAGCAAGCATTCAATTCAAGATTCATACCATTCAAGCAAGAGTGAAGATCTACATCCATTGTAGCCATTTCATACATGTTGTAGCCTTTTATTCAAGGGTTTGGTGAGTTGCAACATTGCATATTTTTTCATTCATCATTCCTCCTTCACATTTCATTTCATTTCAAGGTTTGATTACCAAAACAATGTTTGACTAAGGTGAATCCCTATCCACTAACAAAACAAAAAAATTTCCCTCTCTTTAGTGTGTGATTTGCAAAACTAGGTTGAAGACACATTAAAGAGTAAGATTGGAAGTTGTCAAGATTGAAAAATTGTCAAAGTTGTCACCTTGTTTTCAAGATCATTAAAAGGCACCTACAGAGCATAATTGAGCATTTCAGATCTAGAAATCAGGATTGCAAGGAAGAGAAAGGATAGAAGAATAGACTCATATCTTGACCCTCTGAAAAATCTGAGTAGGACTGATACGCCACTTCTAGCGTATGAGTCCCAATATAATCAATTTTCCATATTTCAAGAGTTTTGGACTGATCACTGCCAAATTTGTGTTCCTACCCATAAACCATAATCTAGGACTAAATCACCTAGCCTAGGGTATGAGTCCCACTGTGCATTAAATTTAGCATTTTTAGCATTTCAGACCTTGTTCCAAGCTGCTACAATTTTCCAAGTGCATCTCTATGATTTCTCAATTTTTTGTTCTAATTTGCATTCATTTCTAGGTCATTTACTTAGATTTTGCATATCATTAAGTTTCATCATTAGATATTGCATGTTACTAGTCTTTCCAAGCCCTAGCTTGGTGGTGAACCCCCTTTGAGTCAGCAATCATACCACAGGATGACATTTATTAGATCTCTTTCCCTCATTCTATCATTGGATTGAGATCTTTAGGGTTTCATTGAGTGAAACTAGAGTGAAATAGGACCACACCCTAGTGTTCCATCTCCTAAAATGTGGAGCAACCCTATTTTTGAGGTTTCATTTTGGTGAACCTACATTTAAAACACCTTATTTTCTAATTTGGAGTGCATCATAATCCTAGATATAGCTTGCATTAACTTTGCACTAGTTAAATTGCATCTAGGGTTTCTAAATCTTGCATTAGTGAAAGTACATAAAGGTTGCATTTTTGTCTCTTGCATCATTGAATTTCACTTGAAATCTACATTTACACTTAGCCTAAACATCATTCAAAATAACAAACATAACATTTACATAGAAATTGTCAAAAATGGTGCAAAACCCCTAATCTGGGACTCATACGCTCCTCTGGGTGATTTAGTCCCAATATAGGTAGTTTTTCCTAGTTTTTGGGTATTCTATGGTGATTTTTATTCAACATTCAAATCCCCAAAAAAACCTTAATTGGGACTCATACACCCCTATGGGTGATTTAGTCCCGTTCCAGATTTTAAACTGCATTTTCCAGCATTAAAAACTCTATTTTTTGTGTTTATGTTTGCTGTTGTTAGTTATCTGTTTCAATTTTTAGAGTTTATTTCACTTTCATTTCATTGCATCTAGCTTAATTTCATTTGAATTACAATTATAGAATAGCATTTATCTTGTGATCATTGCATCTTGCATTTCCTTGATTGTCCCTTGTACGAGCTTTTCTACTCGATGTCCTATTGCTAATACTATAGTGCGACCTAGTTTGAGACTCATGTCATCCCACGATAGCACAATCATCGTGGATCTTGGGTTATCTAGCTCTTTCACTCCTAGTGTTAACATTAGTTGACTAGGTATGGACCATACCTTTGAAAACTCTTTTCCTTCAAGTAGTGTGACAAGTGTTGAGATAGTGATTGCCAGTATTCTGCAAGAAAACATAATTCAAATCCATGAAGACCTAGCAAACCTACAAAATTAGGTAAGTAATAAAAACATTTCAACCATTTCTATCCCTACCATAGATAACATAAATCACATGATTGAAAGTCAAGAAGGATTTGATCTTGTGCATAACATAGTTCAGATCTTTGGAAAAAATCTTACCTCAACCACTCATTGTTCTTTACCTTCGAACAATGTCCAAAGCCAAGGAGGAGTTCAAATTCCTCCTCCCACAACCATTGCCTCTATTCCTACCTATACCAACCCTCAAGTTACATCAACAATGCAACCTACTAGTAGTGTTATTCCTACCTTGGGTATTTCTGCTAGCATCCCTAGTACCTTGGTGGCATCGCACATCATATCTCCTACCACTTTACCTCCCATAAGTATTCCGTTCACTCATCCCTCAAACACATATACACCTCCACCATATTCACCTCCATATCAAACACAACCAATGACACCCTCATAAATCAACTCGTGCAAACCGTTTCATCCCTTCAAAAGAAAGTTTTTGCCATAAACAAAAATCAAAATGGCCTACATACTATGTCAAAAGAAATCCCTTATCCTTGTAAATATTGAGAACATTGATGCCACAAGGTATATAGATTCCTAGATTTGAGAAATATGGGGTAAAGGAGATTCTTCTAACCATTTTTTCGCTTATACCACCTTATGTAGTGACTTTATTCTTGAGGATAAGCTCTTGGCTAATCTTTTCCCTAGATCCTTGAATAATGTTGTCTTAGAATGGTTTTCCTTGTTACCAAATAACTCAATTCATTCATTCAAATAAATTTTTGAGGCATTTTTAAACCATTTCCGAGTGCACATGACTCCTAAGATGACCTTAGCCAATTTGATGAGATGTAAGAAAAAAGATGATGAAAAGTTACTGATTTCATTTCACACTATCAATCAATTTACTTCCAAATCAGTGCAAAGATTCTCGATCCTCACCTTCAAAGTATGTTCATTGAGATCTTGAAAACTAAGATACAAGATAAGCTTAGCATGATGAAGTTTCATTCCTTCGTACACTTGTGTACTTCCCTTCACAATTATTGAAATTTGGTTAGTAGTCGTGAAACAAAACCCACCTCTAGTCATCCTAAGAAGTCTAAATCCACAAACCAAAACAATTACCAACCTTTTAGAAAATAGAATAATGCTATAAGGAAGGCAACTCCTTTCACATTTAGGGATTCAGCTAGGAAATTCACTCCCTTGCTCAATACCCTTCATAACACAATGTCACAACTTTTAGAATAGAAAATGATCACCTTGCCTCTTGTTAAAACTCCTGATCCTAATAAACCTTTACCTATAAACTTTAGATCTAATTCCTATTGCCATTATCACCGTCAAAATAGACATGATACAAAACATTGTAAGCGTCTTAAACATCTTGTATAAGACCTCATTGATTTTGACTGTCTTTCAATTGGAGGTGTTAATGATCATGGAAATGAGTTTGTTGCCCCTCCTAACCAAAACCTACAAATCTTTACCAACCCCATGCCAAATCATAATATTTCATTTTTCAAAGCTAGTGAAACTATGAAGAATGATGTGATGAATTTTGACATGAATGACGACAACATGGATACTGATAAACAAGGTCCTAAGATACTAATGAACAAAACCCTATTGATGGTTTGGTTGCATTGATCAAAACTCAACCTCGTAAAGGAAAAACTAAAAATCCTTTAGACATTGCTTGCCCATCTAATGATATAATTAAAAATGCACTTGATGGTCCTCTTTACATAGTCAATTGAATTAATGAAAATCCCACTAATGGGATATTAATTGATCTTGTTTGTGGAGAGAATGTGATCACTGAGGAATTCCTACTTGTGCATGAAATCTATCAAGAAACATATGATAAATTGAAAGCATGGATAAAGATGCATAATGGTTTTTCTTGCCCTATAATGGGATCAATCACCCTTTACAAATAGGACCGAAGAAATTAGATGTCTCATTCTCCATCATATCAACATCAGATCAATTCCATGTGAAGCTTGGTTACCCATGGCTACACTCCATGAATTTTGTCCTATTGGTCATGCATAAATGCTTAAATTTTCCCTTTGACAATGAAATCTTCACTGTACACCATAGTGGCTTTAACCCTTTGTCTTCCCATGGGAACTTTTCATTAGATTTCTTTCGACCCAAGCCTATGGAACCTATTAAACCTAATGAAGACTTATTTCTCAAATCCTATCAAAAGTTTAAGAAGAAATGTATAGAAAAACTATCGCTTACAAACATACCTCAGCCTACGACTAAACCTACCATCCTAGATGAAACTATGATTTAACCAAAAGACATTCCAAACAACCAAAAACAACCTAAGACCAATCCTTTGCTCATTTCCTATAAATGACCAAGATATATTGAAAGCAATCCCATCACACCTCCTAAGATAAATTTTTTTTACAAATCTAAAGAGAAAGTAGTTGAACAAACTTCCATGGTTCCTTCTATTCCTCCCCTTAGGGAAGAAAATAAACCTATGGTTGATAAACCCACTCCTACACCAACACAACTTGACAATTGTAATAAAAGAAACATAAATGCTAGAGAGCGTAAGTGTAGACATCATGCTTTTGCTCGAAGGTTAAATGAAGAAAAAAACAAACAAAATAAAAATCCAAACTTGACTGAAGCAATACATGATAAGTCTTCTTCCCCACAACAAAAACATCCTATATTGCAACAAGAGTTAAATCCTTCTTTGGACATTATCATTCAACCACCCATTGTGATTATCTTGGATGACAATGATGAGGTTGCTAAATGTTTTCCTTTTCTATGAGCTTAAACGATAATTCTCCTAGAAAGAGTGTTCAACTTGGTGATGGCCCTAGTTCAACACTTGGTATTGTCCCTTTGGCTAGTTTTCCTCCTTCCATATACGATGAACACAATTGGGATGTTGACAACCTACTAATAGGTTGACTCGCATTTTCCTTACTAGTCTATTGCATTATTTTCCTTCATGTTTCTTTCATGTGATTACATGTGCATAATGTGATCTCCCCGTGCTATTATGTTTGATGTGTCTCTCTCTCTTTGTGACATTCCTCTATTTGTATCTACATTCTTCTCTATGTTGTCAACATTTTATATTTTCATGTGTCTTGTGTTTTTACTTTTGGGGATGACGCAAGGCATCGATACATTCATGTCTCTTCCATGTTGACCCAAAAATTGTTGCTAAAGTGCTCAGATCCTTGCGTGCTGCATACAAAGCCAAAGTTGCTGCTATTGAGGAGATCTAGACTGTGAGGAATTTTACCATAGACATGTTGATTGGTAAGCTTGCTACTTTAGAATTAAGTGAGTTTGGTGAATCTCTTCCTAAGACAAAATCTGCATTCAAAGCTATTGTATCCGAAAAAGACAAGCAGAGATATGATCTGGGAGAAAGTTCTTCTAGAAAGGTATTCAAGTATGAGCAAGAGATGAGAGAGATTGAAGAAGAAGAAAGAAAGATAGATGAGCTTGAAGCACTTATTTTCAATAGAGAAGCCAGAGGAGAAGTTAAGTATAAAGGGAAATTTCCTACTAAATGTTTTTCTTGCAATAAGATAGGTCATTTTGCTTCAAGGTGTCCAAAAAGAGTTCCTAAGCCTAGACCTAACAAGCTTGGACTTCAAAGAAAATGTTACTATGCTACTGATGAAGGTGTGATAGATGATGAATCTAATAAAGGAAATGTAAGTGAGGAAAAATGGGTATTTATTGCTATCAAGGAAGATGATCCAAATCCTACTAAATTTGATAATTGCAAAAATGTGGAGAAAGCTCTAGCCACCAGAATTGAAGAAAAAGATGAATGGGTGATTGACAGTGGATGATCTCATCACATGATAGGTGATAAAATCAAATTTGTGAGTTTGGAAAAGTATGATGGTGGTGTTGTAATATTTTTTGATAACAACATTGGTGTAATATGTGGCAGAGGATCCATTTCGCTTAGCGGTAAGCATAATATCGATCATGTCCTAGATATGTGGAAGGTTTGAAGCATAATCTCATAAGTGTTGGACAAATGGTTGACAAGGGATGCAATATTTAGTTCAAGAATGGAAAGTGTAGAATAATGGGGAGTTCTGGAAATGTGATTGCTTCTGGTACAAAAACAAAAGGTAATATCTTTCACCTGAGTGTTGCTAGTAAAAGTTATCTAATTGTTCAAGTTGATGAAAGTTGGTTGTGACATAGGAGATTGTGTCATGTAAACTTTGAAAATAATATAAAGATGAGTTCTACTCAGGAAGTGAGAGATCTTCCGAAGTTATTAAATCCTACTAATACTATATGCAAGGAATGTCAATTGGGGAAGCAAACTAGAGTTTCATTCCAGAGAAAACAACATTGTTCAAATGAAGTGTTGGAGCTTGTGCATACTGACTTGTATGGTCCTTTGAGAGTTAGAAGTTTACAAGGAGATAGGTATTTCATGTTACTTATTGATGGTTACTCTAGAATGATGTGGGTTGCTTTATTAAGGGGAAAATGTGAAACTCTAGAGAAATTCAAGATTTTCAAGGCTATGGTTGAGACAGAGACAAGTCTGAGATCAGATAGAGGTGGTGATTTCACTTCCTAAGAGTTTAATTTTTTTTTTGAAGAGCATGGAATTAGGAGACAATTATCTGCACCGTGAACCCCTAAAAAAAATGGAGTTGTGGAAAGGACGAACAAGACAATTCAAAAAGTTGCTAGAACTATGATGCTGGAAGGAAATGTGCCTCATATCTACTGGAGAGAAGTTGTGAGTATTGTTGTTTACACTCTCAACTAGGTAAATGTGAAAGGTGATACCGGTAAGACCCCTTTTGAGTTGTGGTTTGGTCATAAGCCTATTGTTAGATACTTCAAAATCTTTGGGAGTAAATGTTATATCAAAAGAGATGAATATATAGGAAAGTTTGATGCTAGGAGCGATGAAGGAATCTTTCTGGGTTATTCTACTTAAATTAAAGGCTACCAGTAATACAATAAGAGATTGAGGAAAGTAGTTGAAAGTGCTAATGTCAAGGTTGGTGAAGACATAGTTAGATCATCTAGAACCTGTGGATATGATTCAGACAACTAGCATGATAGTTCAAATAAAGGAAAGAAAGTTTAGACACAAAATCAAGTTCAAATCATTTTGGTGAATTAGGAAAATCAAGAGGGATAAAATAGTGGAACTACAAAAGTGAGATCACAAGAGCCTGAAGTTCAAGAAAATCCTAAGATTCCAAGGTATGTAAGAGTTAATCATTTTCAAGATAAAATTATAAGAGATAAGAATAAAAGTGTTCAAACTAGGAGAAGAATTGCAAAAGAATACTGTTTAATTTCAAAGACTGAGCCTAATGATGTCAATGAAGCATGCAAAGATGAACATTGGGTATAAGCAATGAAGGAAGAACTACTGCAAATTGAGAAGAATGATACATGGATTCTTTTTCCTAGACCTAAGGACAAAAATGTAATTGGAACTAAATGGGTCTTTTGGAATAAAAAAAAATGAGCAAGGTGAAGTTGTTAGAAACATAGCAAGACTAGTGTGTAAAGGATATTCATAGATGTAAGGAATTGACTTTGAAGAAACTTTTTCCCCTGTTGCTAGTATTGAAGTTGTGAGATTATTTCTTGCTTATTTTGCTTACAAAAACATCAAGGCTTATCAAATATATGTCAAGCTAGCATTTCTAAATGGCGAACTAGAAGAAGAAGTGTATGTTGAGCAGCTTGATGGATTTCAGTTGACTAATCAGGGAGATATCGTTTGTTGGTTGAAGAAAGAATTTTATGGACTCAAGCAACCCCTAAGAGCATGATATGCCAAACTGGAAAAGTATTTGTTGAAGCTTAGATTTAATAAAGGTACTGTTGATTGTAATTTTTATTTCAAGATTGATCATGATAAAGAGTTAATTGTTTAAGTCTTTGTTGATGATATTTTTTTTGGAGGAGATGATAATTTGTGCATGAAGTTTGTTGATGAGATGATGAGTGAATTTGAAATGTCTATGATTGGAGAAATGAAATTCTTTATGGGATTGCAAATTACTCAGCTAGATAGTGGGATCTTTGTATCTCAGTCCAAGTATGTGAAAGAATTGTTGAAGAATTTTGGTATGGAAGATTCAAAGCCAGTTGGTACACCCATGGTGATCAGATGTAAGTTGACACAAAATGATGATTCTCCTAAGGAAAATCATAAAAGATACAGATCTTTGATTGGAGGATTACTCTACTTGACTCAAACAAGACCTGATATTATGAATGTTGTATGCATTGTTACAAGATTTCAAGTTGATCCTAAGGAATCTCATGTGACAACTGTGAAGAGAATTTTTAGATACTTGAAGGGGACAATTTATTTATGGCTATGGTATCCTAAAGATGATGATCTTACTTTGAGTACCTTTACTAATGTTGATTGGGCAGGAGATATGGATGTCAAAAAAATTACTAGTGGTGGAGCATTTTTCTAAGGAAAGAAGTTGGTGTGATGGTTAAGTAAGAAGCATAATGCCAATTCCTTGTCTACTACAGAGGTAGAATACATTGTTTCTGCTAACAATTGTACTCAAGTGTTGTGGATGAAGCAAATGTTGAAGGATATTAGAGTCGTGTATGATGAAACTATTGCTATATTCTGTGACAATTCAAGTGGAATTAACATCTATGAGAATTTGTTGTTGCATTCAAAAACCAAGCATATATCTATCAAGTTTCACTTTTTGAGAGAGAAGGTGAATGAAAAGGAAGTTAGACTGGGATATGTGCCTACTAATGAACAAATTGTAGACATCTTTACCAAGCCATTTCCTAAGGATACTTTTGAGTATCTTCGAGGGAAGCTAGGGGTGATTACCCCTCCTAATTAGAACTAAGATGCATTAAACTTGCATCAGTCTATGTACTTCATAGGCATAATCTTATGATCAAGATTGATGTTATGGTGGTTGCTACTCAGAGGGAGTAGTTAGATGTTTAGATAAGTGGTTCAGAGCTTGTGTGGAGATAGATACACATTATCATTGTCATTGATATCAAAGAGGGAGAAAATTCATGTGAAAAAATTTATGGGGAGAAGAGGCATATGAAAGAGCTGAAGAGAAAAGAGTCAAAATATAAAGGGGAGAAAATGCTGAGAGAGTTGTGTTGATGTTGTTTTTTCACATCATATGTTTCCATCAATGGTGAAGGGGGAGATTGTTGGAAGTTGTTGATATGTGGTTGTCATTGATGTCAACACTATTTACATTGATGTCTTTAAGGTTGTATATGTTGAGGATATTGAGAAAATTGTAATAAAAGAAGTTGCAGGGTGTCAGTGGTGTAGTAAAGTTCATGATGTTGGCTAGCTCTTTATGTTGATGATCAAAGGTTGTGGATTAAAGGGATTTTTTTATTATATTTAGTTTATCCATGTTAAGTTTTAGAGATCCACATGGAAATTTGATCGAGTTATGAGCAGTTGTGTTATGACAGTTTTTCTATTGCTTCAGTTGGTGTTCCTAAAAGAAGATGATGCGATTCAAATAAGTTGAGTTATTGTGGATGCTTCTATGGTGATTCATGATGCTTGTGGATTTTTCTAGTTTATGCTCTATATGTGTTTCATGTCCACATTGATTGTTGTGCTCATGATTGGTGATTTTCCTTTGCGTGTTTGTGCTTTTCATGTTCATGGCTGACATGGTAATTGTAGTGTGTTGTGGATCTTTGAGGAATAATTTTGAAGGTGTTGCATGCTCAAGAATATTGTTTTGGTTCGTTGCTATGTTGTGGCTGATGGTGTATGGTTTGCATTGAAAAATTATTTATTAATTTGGGCCGATAGTGTGTACATGTCTCATATTTTCATATTTCATTTAAGCCGACATGTAATTGGAGTTATCTCATGTGCCGGATACATATAAGAAATTTCTTTGTAAAGGATGATGTTTGTTGATGGTATGAAATGTACAAATAATGTCCTAATCATTTGAAGGTAGAAGCAGAGTGTGAAGAAGAGTGAGCAACATTTGAAGAAGAGTTTTTGTGCTTAACCAAAACTATAATCCAACATTAGTAGATGATAGTTTCTCAGTTCAAAATATTATAAATGTAATTTGAATATTTCTATATGATAGTGAGTCTTCCTCTGGGTAGTAAGCCTTTCTCTAATTGAGCAGTGAGCTCTAGGTAGTGTGCCTGAATGCATGTTCATTCTCCATTTATTATTTGTTATACTTTTAATAGGGTATAATATTGTGGAGTGACCTCCACTGTGGTTTTTCCCCTAACAGGGTTTCCACATAAAAAAATCTTGGTGTTATGTGTGTTTCTGATGTTGTGATGGTTTATGATTTCATGTTCATTTATTAGATCTGAGAATAAGTTGAATAAGTTTAATTTTCTGTGACAACTGATTCATCCCCCCCTCTCAATTGTTTTCCCTTGTGTTGCTAAAAATTGGTATCAGAGCAAGTTCCTCTAAAGAATTTTAATAGCTTGAGGTGATCCATGATGGCAACATATAAGAAGGATAGTTCGAGATTCAATGGAACAAATTATTCTTTGTGGAAGACTCAAATGGAGTGTCACCTGAGATGCATTGGTGAACCCTCTGGAAAATTACAAAGAGTAGGTATGTTAGTCCATAGAATGGTCCTTCTACTCCTAATGAGATTAAAGAAGTTGAATACAATATAAGGGCTAAGGAAGCATTGTTGAGTGCTCTAACTAATTATGAAATGACAAATGTAATGGAGCTATAGTTTGCATATGATACTTGGAAAAAGTTGGAAACCTTATATGAAGGTGATACTCATGTGAAGATTGCTAAGCTACAAAGTATGAAAGGAAAATATGAGACCTTGAAAATGTGCGAAGATGAGAACATTACTTCTTTTATCAAGAGAGTGAATGAACTTTTGTGTAATATTAGATGTGCTAGTGGAACACCGAATGAATAAAAAATTGTTGCTAAAGTGCTCAGATCCTTGCGTGTTGCATACAAAGACAAAGTTGCTACTATTGAGGAGATCTAGATTGTGACAAATGTTACAATAGACATGTTGATTGGTAAGCTTTCTACTTTTGAATTAAGTGAGTTTGGTGAATCTCTTCCTAAGACAGAATCTGCATTCAAAGCTACTGTATCCGAAAAAGACAAGCAAAGATATGATCTGGGAGAAAGTTCTTCTAGAAAGGTATTCAAGTATGAGCAGGAGATGAGAGAGATTGAAGAAGAAGAAAGAAAGCTACATGAGTTTGAAGCACTTATTGTCAATAGAGAAGCCAAAGGAGAAGTTAAATATAAAGACAAATTTCCTATTAAATGTTTTTCTTGCAATAAGATAGGTCATTTTGCTTCAAGGTGTCTAAAAAGAGTTCCTAAGCCTAGACCTAACAAGCCTATATTTCAAAGAAAATGTAAATATGCTACTGATGAAGGTGTGACAAATGATGAATTTGATAAAGGAAATGTAAGTGAGGATGAATGGGTATTTATTGCTATCAAGGAAGATGATCCAAATCCTACTGAATCTGATAATTGCAAAAATGTGGAGAAAGCTCTAGCCACCAGAATTGAAGAAAAAGATGAATGGGTGATTGAAAATGGATGCTCTCATCACATGATGGGTGATAAAATCAAATTTGTGAGGTTGGAAAAGTATGATGGTGGTGTTTTAAGATTTGGTGATAACAACGTTGGTGTAATCTATAGCAGAGGATCCATTTCTCTTAGCGGTAAGCATAATATCGATCATGTCCTATATGTGGAAGGTTTGAAGCATAATCCCTTAAGTGTTGGAAAAATGGTTGAAAAGGGATGCAATCTTTAGTTCAAGGATGGAAAGTATAGAATACTGGGGAGTTTCAAAAATTTGATTGCTTTTAGTACAAAAAAAAGGTACTATCTTTCACCTGAGTGTTGCTGGTAAAAGTTATCTGATTGCTCAAGTTGATGAAAGTTGGTTGTGGCATAGGAGATTGTGTCATGTAAAATTTGACAATATTATAAAGATAAGTTATACATAGGCAGTGATAGATCTTCCTAAGTTAGTAAATCCTACTAATACTATATGCAAGGAATGTCAGTTGGGGAAGCAAACTAGAGTTTCATTCTAGAGTAAACAACATTGTTCAAATGAAGTGTTGGAGCTTGTGCATACTTACTTGTATGGTCCTTTGAGAGTTAGAAGTTTACAAGGAGATAGGTATTTCATGTTACTTATTGATGATTACTCTAGAATGATATGGGTTGCTTTCTTAAGGGAAAAATGCAAAGCTCTAGAGAAATTCAAGATTTTCAAGGCTATGGTTGAGACAAAGACAGGTCTGAAAATCAAATGTCTAAGATTAGATAGAGGTGACGAGTTCACTTCCCAGGAGTTTAATTCTTTTCTTAAAGAGAATGGAATTAGGAGACAATTATCTACCCCGATCCCTCAACAAAATGGAGTTGTGGAAAGGAAGAATAATACAACTCCAGAAGCTACTAGAACTATGAAGCTGGAAGGAAATGTGCCTCATATCTACTGGAGAGAAGTTGTTAGTACTATTGGTTACACTCTCAACTGGGTAAATGCCAAAGGTGATACCAGTAAGACCCATTTTGAGCTGTGGTTTGTTCATAAGCCTACTGTTAGATACTTCAAAATCCTTGGGAGTAAATGCTATATCAAAAGAGATGAAGATATAGGAAATTTTGATGCTAGGAGCAATGAAGGAATCTTTCTGGGTTATTCTACAAAAATTAAAGCCTACTGATGCTACAATAATACATTGAGGAAAGTAGTTGAAAGTGAAAATGTCAAGGTTGATGAAGACACAGCTAGATCATCTAGAACCCGTGGATATGATTCAAATGACTAGCATGAAAGTTCAAATAAATGAAAGAAATTTTAGGTACAAAATAAAGTTTAGATCGTTCCAGTGAATCAAGAAAATCAAGAGGGAGAAACTAGTGGAAGTACAAAAGTGAGATCACAAGAGCCTGAAGTTCAAGAAAATCCTAAGATTCCAAGGTATGTAAGACTTAACCATTCTAAAGATAAGATTATAGGAGATAAGAATAAAGGTGTTCAGACTAGGAGAAGAATTGCAGAAGAATACCGTTTGATTTCAAAGACTATGCCTAATGATGTCAATGAAACATGCAAAGATGAACAGTGGGTAAAAGCAATGAAAGAACTATTACAAATTGAGAAGAATGATACATAGATTCTTGTTCCTAGACCTAATGAAAAAAATTTAATTGAAACTAAATGGGTCTTTTGGAATAAACTAAATGAGCAAGGTGAAGTTGTTAGAAACAAAGCAAAACTAGTGTGTAAAGGATATCCATAGATGGAAGGAATTGACTTTAAAGAAAATTTTGCCCCTATTGCTAGGATTGAAGCTATGAGATTATTTCTTGCTTATGCTACTTACAAAAAACTCAAGGTTTATCAAATGGATGTCAAGTTAGCATTTCTAAATGGTGAACTAGAAGAAGAAGTGTATGTTGAGCAACCTAATGGATTTTAGTTGACTAATCAGGGAGATATGGTTTCCCAATTGAAGAAAGCATTGTATGGACTCAAGCAAGCCCCAAGAGAATGGTATGCTAGACTAGACAAGTATTTGTTGAAGCTTGGATTTAATAAAGGTACTGCTGATAGTAATTTTTATTTCAAGATTGATCATGATAAAGAGTTAATTTTTGAACTACTTGTTGATGATATCATTTTTGTAGGAGATGATAATTTATGCATGAAGTTTGCTGATGAGATGAAGAGTGAATTTGAAATTTATATGATTGGAGAAATGAAATTCTTTCTGGGATTGAAAATTACTCAGCTAGATATGGGATCTTTGTATCTTAGTCCAAGTATGTGAAAGAATTGTTGAAGAAGTTTGGTATGGAAGATTCAAAGCCAGTTGGTACACCCATGGTGACTAGATGTAAGTTGACACAAAATGATGATTTTCCTAAGGAAAATCAAACTAGATAAAGATCTATGATTGGAGGATTACTCTACTTGACTCAAACTAGACTTGATATTGTGAATGTTGTATGCATTGTTGTAAGATTTCAAGTTGATCCTAAGGAATCTCATGTAACATCTGTGAAGAGAAATTTCAGATACTTGAAGGGGACAGTTGATTTTGGGCTATGGTATCCTAAAGATGATGATCTTACTTTGAGTGCCTTTATTGATTTTGATTGGGAAGGAGATGTGGATGAAAGAAAAAGTACTTGTTGTGGAGCATTTTTATTGGGAAAGAAGTTGGTGTCATGGTTAAGTAAGAAGAAAAATGCTATTTCTTTGTCTACTACAGAGGCAAAATACATTGTTGTTGCTAAAAATTGTACTCAAGTGTTGTAGATGAAGCAAATGTTGAAGGATATCAGAGTTGTGTATGATGAACCTATTGCTATATTTTGTGACAATTCAAGTGCAATTAACATTTCTAAGAATCCGGTGTTGCATTTAAAAACCAAGCATATATCTATCAAGTTTCACTTTTTGAGAGAGAAGGTGAATGAAAAGGAAGTTAGGTTGGAATATGTGCCTACTAAGGAATAGATTGCAAACTTCTTCACCAAGCCATTTCCTAAGGATACTTTTGAGTATCTTTGAGGGAACCTAGGGGTGATTACCCGTCCTAATCAGAACTAATGTGCATTAAACTTGCATCAGTCTATGTACTCCATAGTCATAATCTTATGATCTAGATTGATGTTATATTGGCTGCTACTCAAGGAGAGTAGTTAGATGTTCAGATATGTGGTTCAAAGCTTGTGTGGA
This sequence comes from Sequoia sempervirens, assembly GCA_007258455.2. Taxonomy (NCBI): domain Eukaryota; kingdom Viridiplantae; phylum Streptophyta; class Pinopsida; order Cupressales; family Cupressaceae; genus Sequoia; species Sequoia sempervirens. The sequence continues at coordinate 128,361,203 of VDFB02168118.1, read as the reverse complement.
GAAAGATACACATTATCTTTGTCATTTATGTCAAAGGGGGAGAAGAGTCATGTGAAAAACTTTGTGGAGAGAAGAGGCATATGAAAGAGCTGAAGAGAAAAGAGTCAAAATCTAAGGGAGAGAAAATGTTGAGAGAGAGTTGCATTGATGGTATTTTTCACATCATGTGTTGCCATGAATGCCAAAGGGGGAGATTGTTGGAGGTTGCTGATATGTGGTTGTCATTGATGTCAACACTATTTGCATTGATGTATTTAAGGTTGTATATGTCGAGGATATTGAGAAAATTGTAATAAATGAAGTTGTAGGTTGTCAGTGGTGCAATAAATTTCATGATGTTGACTAGCTCTCTATGCTGATAATCAAAGGTTTTGGATTAAGTGGTTTTTTTTAGTATATATAGTTTATCCACATTAAGTTTCAGAGATCCACATGAAGATTTGATCAAGTTATGAGGAGTTGTGTTTTGACAATTTTTGTGTTCCTTCAGTTAGTGTTCCTGAAAGAAGATGATGTGATTCTAGTAAGTTGAGTTGTTGCAGATGCTTCTTTGGTGACTCATGATGCTTGTGGATGTTTCTAGATCATTTTCTATCTATGGTTCACATCTGCATTGATTGTTGTGATCACAATTGGTGATTTTCCTTTTCGTGTTCATGTTTTTCATGTTCATGGCCGGCATGGTGATTGTAGTGTGTTGTGGATCTTCGAGGAATAATTTTTGAAGGTTTTGTGTACTCAAGAATATTGTTTTGGGTTATTGCTATGTGTGTGGGCGATGGTGTTTGGTTCACATTGAAAAAGTATTTATTAATTTGGGCCAATAGTTTGTACACATCTCATATGTTCATATTTCATTTGAGCTGACATGTAATTGGATTTATCCCATGTGCTAGATATATATAAGCAATTTTTTTGCAAAGGATGATGTATGTTGATGGTATGAAATGTGTGAATAATTTCCTAACCATTCAAAGGAAAAAGTAGAGTGTAAAGGAGAGTGAGTAGAGTGTGAAGAAGAGTTTTTGTGCTTAACCAGAACTATAATCAGGCATTAGTAGATGCTATTTTCTCAATTCAAAATCTTGTGGATGTAATAGTGGTTTACAGTTTCTGGGAGGAACTAATTTTTGCTGAAATCACATATTTTTAGAAAATATAATGATTTAAGCCTTAAAAAGTTTCATTTAAAGAATTCCAATTGAAGAGGGTTTGATCAAACTAACTTAGATCAAACCCCCTTGGATAGAACCCCACTAGTTTTAAACCATACCTATAACAGAGTCTCCTTTACACCTATCCAAACGTTGATAAAAAACCACTTTTGATTTACCTTTTGGAGGATCAAATGAATTTGTTTAAAATTTATTTTCTATGAGTGTGTATCCCTTATTATAAGCTCTCCAAAAAGTATACTTTTAAATAAATTTAATTTTATTATTATATTTATTTTTTATTTCTTTTGAATGTAAATTTTTCACCGAAAATCAAATTCTTTGTTTTGCACACGTGGAAAAATAGCAAATTATAAAAAAAAAATTTAAAAAATATGAGTGCACCAAATATTGAAGTCCTTGATCCAAAAAATAAAATAAAATTGAATTTTGATACATACAAAAGAAGTTACGCGTTATACGGTCGCGCTATGTCTGAATTATAATTGGTTTGACTTTGAAACTTGATTAAAGGAAAAATATTCAATAAGAAACTATCTAACCAAGTGGAAGCAATATATATTAGAGTTAAAAATCTAAATTTGAAAGAATTAGAATTTTACCCTTCATGGAAAAAAAGTTATACGTTATACGGTGAGCGTCACTTTTTAAAAATGTTGTTTTCTGAAAAAAACTAGTTTTTGAGGGAGATGGAAAAAGAAGTGCAATCTGATTCCAAAAAAATTGAAAAAAATATATTTAGAATCTACAAACAAAATTTCACAAAACTCTAGTTTACATCATCTTCAAATTCCTCATGGTTTAGCCGCTTTAGTTGCCCGAAAGTGAAAATTTAGTTAAAAAAATTTATTTCGGTGTCCAGTTTGGCCAAAAATTGTAAATCACTATTGTGGGATCACTAGTCTTCCTTTGGGAAGTAATCCTTTCTCTAATTGAGCAGTGACCTCTAGGTAGTGTGCCTGAATGCATGCGAATTCTCCATTTATTATTTGTTATACTTTTAATAGGGTATAATATTGTGGATTGACCTCCACCGTGGTTTTTCCCCTAACAGGGTTTCCACATAAAAAATCTTGGTGTTATGTGTGTTTCTGATGCTGTGATGGTTTATTCTTTCATGTTCATTTATCAGATCTAAGAATAAGTTTAATAAGTTTATTTTTTTGTGACAGCTGATTCACCCCCCCTCTTAGTTGTCTACCCTTGTGTTGCCAATAGTGTTTAACCCTTCTCAAATCTACAAAAAATTTGTTGCTTCGGTTTGTATTGAGATTTAAATTGATGTTTCAAGTTTGAATGAGCATAATTGAGTAGATTTACTATTTTTATTTTTTCTCCCAAAATTGTTGTTCAGGTTAATACCCACATCCTCAATCATAAGGAAATCAGTAGATTCCCTCATTAAGTTGACTCACCTAAGGGTTGTAAGTCAATTCTTTTTGTGGATTTCATTTCCTAATGAAATAGTGTGAAATAGGTCCATCTACATCTACATGTTTAAATTGGTGAACCCCCCTTTTGTGAAACTCCTAGTTTTCACCATTTCACATACAAGTAGCATATTTATATGCAAAAGTTGCATTGACTTATTTTGACATCACACATCCTAAGGGTCCCAATCTACAAATTCTTGATTCATCATACTAAAAAAATTCTACAAGCCCAAACTCCTAAACTTTTTAAATTCAAAATTTAAATAGGCCTAAGCCAAGCCCTTTCAAACTAGTCACTATTTCTCATCTTGAGTGTAGACAATTCAAATTTTACATTTTAGGGTTTTCTATTAAAAAATAAACCTTGATTCATTATGGTAATCTAGAATTATCTAGTACACATCAAATAACATCATTTGATATCATTGTATCAATACTTTCCATCAACAAAACATCATTTGTTACACATGATGAGGTAAACCTCTTACATGATTGCTTGGTGCACATCTTTGAGCTTATCAATTTAGTATTGAATTGGATAGAAAGGCTTGACCAAGGAAAATAACTTCACTTAGAAAGCTCTCTAAGGTGTTCATCAACATAGAGTAGTCATTTATAACAAATCCAAACAATGAGGAAAAACTTAATTTGTATAGAAGGGTTGAATCCCGTTACACTCCAATTGTGTAATTACTATTTACTAATACTATGTAGGATAAAATGTAAATGTAATATGAATTCTAGAGATGAATAAATTGTGCTCATACCATGTTATCAATGTGAATGTTATCTCATTTGATATTATGTTATCTTAGTTGATGTTATTTTATGGGGAAATAGTGCATAAATGTGAATAGATGGTTATTGAATTATTATTCTAACTTTGGAGATTTTTATGTATACTACATATGTTGTCAATAATTAGCTATTGTGTGCACGTGTTAGTGGATGTAGGTATGCGTTTCATTCCTCTAGGTGGAGGGAAAGTATCACTCAGGAGATTTTGGTCGAATAACTGGTAAATGTAAACTATCTGAGCATATACACACATGGGTGATCCCACAATACTAGTTTACAATTTTTGGCCAAATTGGACATTGAAATAATTTTCTTAACTAAATCTTCACTTTCGGGCACCTATAGCGACTAAATCGTGAGGAATTCGAAGATGATGCAAACTAGTGATTTGTGAAATCTTGTCTGTAGATTCTAAATATATATTTTTCAAAAATTTTGGAATCAAATTGCACTTATTTTTCCATCTCCTTCAAAAACTAGTTTTTTTTAGTAAACACCATTTTTAAGGAGTGATGCTCACCGTATACAACATAAATTTTTTTCCATGAAGGATAAAATTCTAGTTTTTTCAAATTTAGATTTGTAACTATGATATCTAGTGCTTCCAATTGGTTTTGTAGTGTTTTATTGAATTTTTTTTCCTTAATCACGTTTTAAAGTCAAACCAATTACAATTTAGACATAGGCGGACCGTATACAATGTAACTTTTTTTGTATGTATTGAAATTATTTTCTTTTTTTGTTGGATCAAGGACCTCAATATCTAGTGCACTCATATTTTTCAATTTTTTTTTTTGATAATCTGCTAGTTTTCCACATGTGCAGAACATAGAGCTTGATTTTTGGTGAAAAACTTATGTTTAATAAAACTTAAAAATTAAATACATAATAAAACCAAAATATATTAAAATTATATTCATTGGATAGCTCATTCTGAGGACAACCATCATCCAGTTGGGTTTGTGAAGTCTCCTCCACTTTCATCCTCAACTTGAGCTTCGAAGGGAAAAATTATAGAGTTTTATGGTGCTAGATGGTGAGAAGGTGGGAAAAGGGGGGTTCACTCGAACCAGGGGGGTTCGAGTGAATCCCCTTTCCACAAAAGGTTTTTTTTTTGTTTTCTCTCATGAATGGTGGGGCCCTACATTTAATTGGTTCACTTGAACTAGGGTTCTAGCAAACCCCCTTTGGGTTTGCTTGAACCAAAAGTTCGTTTGAACCCCCAAAAACTAATTTTTTTTGCATGGAGTCATTTTTTGCTACTTTTCCTTCCTCAATGGAATTGTAAACCACTTTCATGGGTTTACCCACACCACATTAGAATGATTGAGTTGAGTCAATATGTGGGTAGAAGTTGGTAAGTCATCCTTAGTTGTTATGTCTGTATTTAGGAGTATTGTTTACTAATGCATACATTATTGGGTGATTATCTATTTGAGCTTTTGAGATCTTTCTTGTACTATTACGATTATATTGACAAGTGGGACATATGTGGAAGTATGTGTATATATATATGCACATGCATGTCAAGGGATCTAACGACATGTATATACACATGTATAAATGTACCACATGTAAACACTTATCAATATGATGGTAATTGTGAATGGATATATGTGAATCATATATGAACACACACACACACACACACACATATATATATGTATGTATAGTATATACACGTATCCATATGTATATGTATATCCATACATGCGTACGTTGGTGAATGGACATGCTCATATAGATGCATTGATATAGAGAGATATACCTACACATAAGTGTACATATATATATATATATTCAATATAATGTGTTTATTATATACTATCTTGCTTGTACTCTTAAATATAATGTTTTTATTATATACTATCTTGCCTATACACTTATATATATATATATTGAATGTATGCTTACATTATAGGCTTGTGATATAAATAAATAAATATATATATGTAAATATATGTTAGTGGTTATATATAAATATAAATATATATACATACACACACACACACATATATATACATGTTAGTATTTAAATATATATATGTATATAATATATATTATATATATATAATAATATATATATTTAGCATATATATATATATATATATATATATATATTATTGAATTTGACTATCCCTTATTCAATTCAAGCCGATTTATAAGGTTGTTTTGTAGTCAATAAAGACTATGAAATAGAGGTCGATAATAGTCAATAGTGATTATGATTAAAAGGCTGATGGAATAGCTTATAATTGTTTGTGTGTAAACCAATTATCATTTTGTAGACACCTAGTTTATGACATTGCATTTTATTTGATATTGCTATCTACGGTAAGCTTTACTTGGTCAACGCCATTATTGACACTGACCTTGACTTTGTCAAACTGCTGTATGAGCCTTTGGTCGATTCATACTCTAAGTGGATCGATGATTCTTGCTATAACCAAATAGTAGTTGACCATTTCTTTTGGCAGTTAACCACACCAAATATGAACGTAAGAATTGTGCCACCTTTGAATCTAAGTTGTTGTAGATGTATTTTCTTTGTGGCAATTCCAATTAAGCATATGTAGATTGAATAAGTCTTTAGTTTGTTATCACTAATCTAGTTGACCTAGAGGTGATTAAGCTGAGTATTGGCTTCAGAAATTGCCACCTTTCTGATAAGTTTCATGTGCTGCTTTGCATGAAACTTGCTATCCATTAACATGCCTAAACTATAGGCTTTGAGGTTGCTTGGTTTCTCTATAAATAGTTGAACCATTTCATTAGTAGGGATACATTCTTCCATAAGATTATACATCATTTGCAATTCCTATTTTCTACATTATATCTAGTCATACTTTGTTTCATATTGAGAGAAAGAAAGTGAGTTTTATTTAGTTTGTGAGGGAGATATATTTGAGAGGAGTAAACTATCAACTTGGGAGAGAGAGAGAGAGAGAGATTTTGTGACATTCTTGAGAAGTTGATTTCAAGCTAATTGTTGTTGGAGAGGGCTACATTGTTGTCTTCAATTTGGATAAGTGATAACAGGTATGGGGATCTAGGAGCTTCTTCTTAATTTTACTTTTGAATGATGTGAATTACATGCATGGTTGAGTTGTCTTTCCTAGTATATGCATTAGAGAAATTAGATTAATTTTAAAAGAAAATTGAAGCTATTATGTTGTTTTCATATTGTGTTTTTAAGTATTCCATAGTAGGAGATGGGTGTTTATCATAAGTATTATTTACTAGGTGTGATTGAACATAAAAGTACATATAGTGTATTTAGCTAAGTTATTGATTTAACTAGGAAAACTTGTGTTTACTCCTCTAGAGGATAGATAATCCAATATGGGAGGGAGTTTAAGTACTTACATGTAAGTAGGGTTACTCCAAGTATATAGGTTATTTGGGATGAAAGACTATCCATTGAAGGAAATACCTAGCTTGTGTACTTACTAGTTAAGAAGGATTATTCCAAGTAGATTATTATGGTGATAGGTTATTTGGGATGATGGACTATCCATTGAAGGAAATACCTATGCGTAGCTTAGATAGCCTTAAGTCAAATTGGCCTTGAGTAGTGTATGTGCTATATGACTTCATTTGAAGTACTGAATGAGAACACTTTGGCCAAAGTAGTGTGAATGTCCAAGACTCCACTCTAGATTGTGTGACTACTGAGACTACACTGTCAGTTCACCGTGATCCAATATTACATGCTAGATAGAGATTGTGGGATTACAATTTTTAGTTATGTAGGGAATAACACTATGCCCAGTTGGTTTTTGTTATCGGTTACTCTACCAATCTCTTCGTCGAAGGGAAGGGTCATCTATCGAATGATAGATGTGCAGGGGACTGCATTATGATTCTGTGGTTGCCGAAAAAGTGCCTGAGTGATGCTTCTCCTCCACAGCAGGCGACAAAAGAACTGGGATTTGAAAGGAAGGATCATGGACCATCTTATAACTATTTGTTCTAAAGCTCATTGGAACTATGTGTGCAAATGTATGTATTCTTGTATTTTTGTAACTTGTGAAGTTATTGTAATGAAATGGAATCTTTATTGTAATATGATATGGCATCTTGTTCGTATTTTCTAAAATAAAAGAAAGAATTTTTTTATTGCAACAACTTGTTTCCCAATTTACTTATTCACAAGGAGTAAATTTAGAAATTTTTACTTTGTTAAAGGGTTAGTACATTACAAATCCACAAAGTCAATTTCACACATAGAGTTTAAATTTATAGACCCAAAGATCATTTGTGCAAGCGCCCAAATGAACCAAAATATTACACACAAAATAACTAATACAAAGACATAATCTAATAAATTTCAAAATATTTATGCAATAATGAATCGTTTAACAACCATTATCAAAACAAATCTAAATACATATATTTATTTTTTATATATTTATAATTTATTTATTATTGCAATCCAATTGTTAGAATCTAACTTAATTTTTTTTAAATTATTGATTTAATATTAATTAATTAATTTATACCCTAAAATTATTTATGGAACACTTCTTATTGTCCTATAATTACATTAGGAGCATTTGATTATCTTCATAAGTTCAGTTAACACTATTTGCAAACATATATTTCAATAGATAAACATCTAAATAAAATAATACACTTCTAAACTACTTTTGTCTTTCAAATTATTTCAAATGTTTCAATTTTTCATAGGTCGATTGGAATCAATGGAAATCCCTGCTATTCAATCCCATTCATTTTTGCATATTAGTCCACCTTAAATTTTAATATGTATAGTAAAATGACATTAAATTGAAGCTTCTAATTTATCTCTACAATTTAGCAATGCTCAAGTAAACACCAAATATTCAAACTCAACCAAAACAAAGACAAATGGAGACTCCAACAATTTTTTATTTTTTATTTTTTATAAATTGAAAACAACAAATGAAGTGCAATGTACAAGTAGAGAAATAGCCAAAATACAACCAAATCTAGTATAAATGCTTGGGAGAGTGATGCACATCAGGCCCCTGCATTACCAGTATTGGCAAAGAACATTTCCAATTCAAGAGAGTTGAAGAAGCCGCCTGGAGGAGGGCCTCCATATTTGAGCTCTGCTTTCTTTTTCCTTGGAGGCGATGGATAAAACATGCTTGTAATCTTTTGGTGTTTGGGAGTCTCACACTCCCACTCCTCAACACCCCCTTTGTTCACTACCTAAATACCACGTACTCTGTTTCTTCATTTTCTTGAAAAACTCCAAATGACCTGCTGCGATTCGAACCTTGCTCCCTTCTGATTAACTCCTCTACCTCAGCTTATTATTCCAGGAGAGTGAACATACTTGAAACATAAACATACGCTCAAATCAGCTTGCGGGAGAAGTCTAGTGCAAACTCAGAGGCGGCAAAGTTGAATATATTGTCGGGCTCTGTAAACACATTTGATTAGTTTTATATTTTGTTCTTTAATTTTAGAGATGTTTTTAACTTTGGATGCCGATTCATTACCCAGATTAGTGGAATTTATTAATTCTTGTGATGGGAAGTAGTGGGGTATGTGTCTTATCGACAACAATGCACTTTCAATGAGGTAGGATCCGTACCCCGTTTTTTTGGTTGCATTTTGAATGTGTTGTTTGGCATAAAGAATAGGATAAAAGAGTAAATGTGTGCCTAACAATGGCGGTATTTGGGTAGTTTAAAATTTGAATTTGGCAACAAGGTGATGAAACAGAAGTGCACACGTGCATGAATTTGTATGAGTTGTACAAAGAATCTATAATATCAGCACCTCGTGATCTTAAGTGTTTTTTTTGAAAGCCATAGAGTGCAAACTAATTTCCAAGGTTGGGGAGGTCTAAGACATACTCAAGCATATGGGATAAAGGAAAAGCTTTAACTCCATTCCTAAGATGTCATTTTGGTTGCTAACCACTTTAAGAAAACTAAGGGTAAATTAAAAAGCTTCAAATTCACAAGCCTTAGGGAAACACATCAAAATTGATTATGAATTTTATGTGCACACAAAGTTTTTCTTCTAGTACCTCATGTTTAACATTTGATTTCATGTTCAAGGAAAGCATTTAGATTTGGGTGTGATGTTGGTATCCTCAACCTTTAATCATTGTTCTTCGTCAAAATGAAAAGTATTGTATTAAGGATTGCACATTCCTTGTTTTAAAAAATTAGAAATCTAAATTCGTTTTTCTTTCAATCATTTGGATTGTTAGATTGGTTCAAGTCATAGTAAGAATCATCTTTATCAATTATAAATGATTTAGGTATCTCATGTGAAGAACATTTTTTTTTGTTTTTGTGCAATGCCTCTCTTGTTGGTATGTGGCGACTGATCATGCTATACTGTATAGCCCATGGTATACTGTACACCCCGACCCCCTGTAAAGAGGCAAATGTATCCTTTTCGAGGTCTGGGGTCGAGCCGGGCCTCGAGCAGGGGTTTGAGGGGGGCAACCCCCGAGAAAAATTTTCCTCCTAATTTTTTGCGTGATCACTAAAAAAGGAAAAAAATCAATGGAAAAAGAAAAATCCGATTTTGTAGAACCCAAAAATCTGGAAGCTTCTAAGCTTGTTAAAAAGGGGTTCGGATGGGTATTTCAAGTATGATGAAAAATGCGATTATTCGCAAGATTGTAATAAGTTTTTCACTGGATAATAAAATTATTGGATGGCTGTGGTTTGGTGGATGTAGCCCAGATTGGGTGAACCACGTTAAATTCTCTGTGTTATTATTTATTCTGTGTGTGTTTTAGTTTCTCTATTTTGTTTATTAAATCTGCATTTAATTGTTAGATATCTGCCATTCTAACCCTAACATCTATTTCATGTAATATCCATTGTAACTTTTTGAAAAAAAACTATCCTTCATTCTCTTCCTCATTTTAGGGAAGGAAGTTAGCATACATCACATCAAAAGAACAAGTTATATTTAGCAATTTTGTATTTTACATCTAAATAACTTAAAGAGAAAGTCTCTTAGACTAAAAATTTACATCCACATCTTCATTAAAGTATTTATTTTGAGATGTAGGATTATATTCACTAACCTTCATTTAGCAGAAACCTGTGGCATCCTCTATATGAGCTCACCGACATCAATAAGATTTCTCTCAAGGCGATCATTTAAACTAGTTGTCCTATCAACATCACCACTTGAGGACATCACATTTGATATAATTGATGCCTCTTTAATTTCTTTAATGAGAACAATCCAATGATAGGCTTGGTGAAGGCTTGTAGGCTTCAACTCCTTTGGAAGTAAACTCAACTTAGAGTCAAGTGCCTCACAAAATAAGCACACACATTTAAATTGCTTGGGCCTCTTTTTCTCATAGATATTTAGAAAATAGATACAAAATTATTTTTGATTAACTACAAAATTGGTGTTGAAGGGATCCAAAACCGTATTACAAAATGTTGCTTAACAAAACCAACAACCAACCATCAATAATCAATCAAGAAAAGCACAAAAAAAAAAAAAACAACAACATGAAAACAATTGAGAATCTTTGAGAATGTTAGTTGCTTCCAACACCCGTTGATAAAGCTTTGGTGAAGATCAACTACATTTAACAATTCTTTATTTTCCTCTTCAAAGGTCTTCCTTTACCATGGGTTCTACTAACCCGGTCCCTATTGAGCCAAAATAGTCTATTTACCCTTAACCTTGTTGTCCACATTAGTCTTTTCCCCAACATCAGTAGGTCTAACAATTTTCTCTTCTTTGAGCTCCTTCAGCTTCTCTGTTAGGATCCAGATACCTTAAACACTATTATAGATAGTGCATTGATTGATCTTGATGACTCTATCAAAATTATGGTTAACCTGATGCATTTTATCCTCTAGCCCCTTAATGTGACTCTCAAAGTCCCTCTTTATCAGGATAAACTTAGTAGTAATAGCTTCCAGTGCCAAATGGAGCTCATTCTCTTCATCTTTCTCCATGAGAGGGTACTTTGTTTCCTTATTAGAGTCAATTCTGTTTTGAATGGAGCACTACTTAATATTAATTTGATTGACTTCTAGAAAAACCATTTGGTAAGTCTGGATTGACCAACCACATCATCCCTTGCAAGCCACAAGACATTATAAATACAGAGCTTGATTGTGGAAAGATCTTTATGGAAGGTATTTCTCAGAAAAGACCAAATAATGGGTGGAGTTGATGTTACCAACCATGGCTTGAAACTGATATGTGTTGAGGTCGTTAGGGACTGATGTTTCAACAACGGCTTTCACCAATATTTCTTTATGTGTTGGTGACAACTTCAAAAACTCAAGGATGGAGATTAAGGCATGAGTTTTCTTTAATTGTTCCACAATGATGTAGTCATTTAATGGCTTGCTTGTGGCTTTTGTTGGGGGTGGGAATCCTTGGATTGTAACTCTCCCTCTTCATGTTGTTTTGTTGGTTGTTTTGAGGATAATTGAGTTGGTTTTTTGGTGCGTGGTTTGGAGTATAGATTTTTTTGTGTTGTTTGAACATGATTTTGAGGCACGTTGGGAGTTTGTATGTTTTGTACAACCTTAGCATCAACCACTCTGTCGTTGGTTACATTTTTTTTCTTTTCCCATGTCTTTGGTTTTTCATTTGAACTAGACACTTAGTCCTTAGGGTTGTACATTTTAATTACTACCCTTGAGATAAGATCTCTTTTGATGAACAAACATTTTTCAATAGTCTCCTCAAAGTTACTTGGGCATAATATAGTGAGTTGGTAGTGAAAGGAAGAATTTTTTTTGGACTTCTATGCTTGGGATATATAATAACAAAACTCAAACACTCTCATTCAAGGATAACCCTAGAGATCTCAACCTTAAGTATGCAAAGGAGAAAGATATCTTGCAATAGGGTTGTCATAGAGATTGATTGCAAACTAAGGAGGGGTTCACCACCAAGTTAGGGATTGGAAAGATAAATGAAATGTAAGATGTAATACTTAACCCTAATATGATGCAATCTTTCAGTAAATGGCCTAAAAATGCATGAAAACCAAAATAAAAATCTACAAGATGAAATATGTGGACTTGGAAATATGAAGATGATTGGTCTAGGCATATCAATCCTAGATTTGGGTTTTTGGGTAGGAACAATTTTCTGTTAAAAGGGTATCTAGCACTAATCTAGAAAAAATGCCTATAGTGAGACTCATACGCCACTTCTGGTGTATCAGTCTCATTCCGCTTTTTCAAGAATACAAAGTTCAGATCTATGCTCCAATCTCTATTCTTCCCTTCCAAACTAATTTCTGTGTCTGAACCTATAAAAATACCTACAAAACAAAATATAGGCTTGATTGTTTTATGGGGGATTTTCCTCGGTTAAACCCCTAGTTTGGTAATTAAACCTTGATAGAAACAATAAAATATGAATGTAAATAGGAATGTAAACCCTAACCTTAAGTGTTTCTAAGATTAGGAAATTTGAAATGCAATGCAACCCTATTCTAGTGTGCAAGGATGAGATGCAAGAATGAAGCATGAATATGAATGACCCACGTTAAGAGATCTCTAATCACCCAAATGAGCCCTAATAATGCTCCTACCTTCCTTAGGCTAAATGTAAAGTCATAATAGAGATGAAATTACTTAGGAAACAAGTCATTAGGCTTGGCTTGATGGCTAGTTGCATCTCCCCATCCTAGAATCCATCATGCTTCACCACAAACAACCATGATCAACCCTTGACAATGCTAGATCTTGAATGAAGGTGAGCTTGAAGACATGTAAAAACACTTTAATGTTTCTCTAAGACTTCAACTTTACTTGCTTTTGAAACTTGAATGCTCTTGTGAAAGAATGCTTGAAGACTCTTGAATGCTTGGATCTTGAAATTGATCTTGAAAATGCTTGCTTAGATGAAATAATGATTTAGAAGCTTTTTATATAGGCCCATTAACACATAATTTATCATTATTTAGATCTCAAAAGCTGACATCAACCAAAAAATTGAATTAAAAGGTTTATTTTCCCGCTCAAACCCTAAAAAATTCCCAAATGGGACTCATACACCACCTCTAGCATATGGGTCCCACCTAGGGGGACTCATATGCCCAAGGTGGCATATGAATCCCACTCTCAATTTTTGGGGTGGGTTGTTAATATTTTTTATGTTTTTGATGATTTTGTTGGGGTTTTAGCTGAAATAAGCCTCAAGATCAGAAAAATGGTCTTAGGGGCCTATTAATGATGACTTAAAGGGATATTTAATGCAAGTGTGCTAAAATAGGTCCAAATTAAGTGTGAAATTACACTACTTTCAAGAGTGTACAATTTTCTACACTAAATCTTTGTTTCATAAAAGGATACACATATAGGTTCATTCACAACATGGGAGAATGAATCCCCCACTGTAGCTATTTGCAAAACCACAATGTTAGGAATTGCATCTTGCAACATGAATTAGTTAATTGTCCAAAAATACTCTTATGTAACTTCTTCTAGAAATCAAATTTGAGGGTAGATGTATGCCTCCCCTTGATTCTGCTTACTTTACAAAGGTGGAATCAAGGTAGCAGTCTAGCCACATTGAATAAGGTAAGTCATATCATAGGGTATTTCCAAGTACTCTACCACATAATGATAGAAATATGATGAGGATGTGAGTGAAATCATGATTCCAACGCAACAAATGGCATAAAAAATAGAGCTCTCTAGCACCCGTTATGATAATTTGAATGAAAGGCAATTTCTAGTTCCCTAATATAGAAAAAACCCTATTTTTTAGCATATATAAGAGTAAAAAGTGAATGTAATTTCTGACTATTTTGTCTTTTACCTTCTTGTAGCTTGAATTTTGTGGAGAGTGACTAAATATGTTGAGCCAACGAGAGTACGAGCCTCTAAGACCAACGTCCTGTGAGAGGAGGTAGCCCGCGGTGAGCGACATTATCTAGTGAGTTGATTTTTCTACCTTAGCTTTGTCCTTATGCATTTATTTTATGTTTTTACATATTTCTAGGTTGATTTAGGACCCTAGAAGAAAAGTTCTCAAAGCATCCCTTTTTTTTGCAAAGTGTCCCCTTTTTTTGCAAAGAGTCTCTTTTTGTCGCAAAGTGTCCCCTTTTATTGCAAAGTGTCCCACTTTTTTGTGAAGTGCCCAAAAGGGATCTAAAGTGTATAGGACCCTTATAAAAGTACACTAGAACAACTTTAGTACAATTTTGTGATTGTTTATGTGTAAATTTAAGATTTTAGAATGCTTATAGGACATATTTTTGCTTTTTTGTTAGATTCCACCTCGATTACGGTGACATATTAGCCATAGATAGATTTTTTGCCTCTGAGACCTAGCCCTGACTATATCAAATGAGGATACACATATATTAAAAAAAATTGGATATTATTGGGTGTACCTTCATGATGCTATGTTGATGGCTTTAGTAGAGTGGTGTGATGCAAATACATGCATGTTTCATCTCTTGACAGGCAAGATGACAATAACTTTAGAGGATGTCCATCTCTTTCTCCGAGTTCTAATTTCGGGCAAGAGGATATGTTTTCTAGGGGATCAATCATTTTACGAGATGAAATATGATATGCATTACTGTCTTGGAGGTTTGATTCATGATGAAAATGTGGGACTGTGGATTGAGCTATCATGGCTATTGTATATACCTAAAAATGGTCACATCACATAGTCTGGTAATTAATTAAATATTTTTAATATTTAATTAAAATCTCTAAATTCAATTTGCATATAAATAAATTTAAATAATTTATTTATATTAATTCTTTCATTTCGATTAAATAAATAAGTTTATTTAATCATCTTTTCTTATTCATTTCTTAATTAATTAAATAAACATTACGATTTATTTATATTAATTATCATATAATCTTGGCTTGAATATTTTATTCAAATAAAGATTAAATATTCCTCTCTTCTAAATAAATCTTCTAATATCTATTTATAATTAAATATCTCAAAATATTTAATTAAATTCTTCTAAAGTCACATCACAATTAAATATTCCAAAATATTTAATTAAATCTTCTATAGTTCTAAAATCAAAAATCAAACTCAAATAAATGAAATTAAATAAATTTATTTATTTAATTAATTTGGGGATTATCTTCAACAACCGTGAAACAAACTGCCAAAACAGAAAAATTAATTTCTCTGTTCCTGTGCAAGCTTGTTCCCGTGGGTTGAGGACAAGGCTCCATTCTTCTCTCCAACCTCCCAACATTCTCCATCTTCCTCTCAACCTCTCTATCTTCCATCATTCAATTCTACCAGACAACCTCACAGCCGTTGATCTTTGCTAGCCAGGCTCTTGCCTACAAAATGCTATAAAAGGACTGCCGAGTCTTCGAAATCATACATAAGCTTTCATACAGATAAACTATAGCCAAATTGCAAATAGCTTTCAAGCATCCATAGCATAGTCTTTAGCATTCATAGATTGTAGAATCATAGTATATCATGGCATATCCACTTTGTATCATAGCATCCATAATCTGTTACCCCTGTGCATAATCTGTTACCCTTGTGCATATCCGTATTAGTATTTCACTCCACCAGCATATAGCATAGAGAAGCTCCTTCCTTTTTGCATACTCATTCTACAGGTTGCCATTCAGAGAAGCCTTGCTTACACAATCTGAGAGCAGCAACTTCAAACAAATCCCTGGAGATAGAGGAAGATGGAACGGCTCTGAAGAAGCTTCATTTGTTTCTTTGAATTCAATTTAATTAGCTTTTCTTCAGTTTAAAGTTTCATTTTGTGTGTTTTTATTATTTTATTTTGATACTAACATATTAACAACACATTTTTGGCGCCCACCGTGGGGCTCTTGCCCCTATTCTAACATTTTATTGTAGATTTTTTCTGACAAGTTATGGCCAAAAAATAGCGGATTAGCGCAAGAAACATGCTTCAACAAAAGTCATACCCAGTACAACACCCGTGAAGCATCCTGCAACGTCCTTGAAGTATCCTGCAGTGCCCTTGAAGTATCCTGCAGCACCCGTGAAGCATCCTGCAGTGCCCTTGAAGTATCCTACAACGCCCTTGAAGTATCTTGCAGTGCCCGTGAAGCATCCTGTAGCACCCTTGAAGTATCCTGCAGTGCCCTTGAAGCATTCTACAACGCTCTTGAAGAATCCTGCAGCGCCCATGAAGCATCCTGCAATGCCCATAATTCATTCTGTAGTGCCCATGATGTCTGTTATAGCGCACTTTTGAAAAGGCTGCAAATTGTAAATTGTAATTTAAATATAACTTGACTAAATCCGACGTGACTGTGGAGAGTAAATAACTTTAAAAGAATGAAGCAATCCTAGGATAGTCACATAATTAAGAATTAAGCAATCCTAGGATAGTCACTTCACTTTTTATTTTGGGCTAAAATGAACTCCATGTTTGTGTGAAGCAACATCTTCACTTAGCATAGCAAAATATTTATTTGGGCTTAAAATTGAATCTTTGTTTGCTTTGCTTAAATGGTGATAGGCCTATGTTCTCCTGTTAACTGGGTGATCAAAATGCCAAACTCATCTATTTCACTTTGTGCAATTTCTAGTTTTGTTAAAACCTTTTAGAGAGCCTGCTCTTGTGGGAAAAAGTACTCACCCAAGAGGAGCGACTCAAGTGGGTTCAAGCCAATGCCAGGCTATTCCACCCCACTCTAAAATTTAAAGCAAAATTGGGGAAACCCTCTTTTAACAGTAGTGTGCATTGATAACCATCCCCAAAGCCTTTTTTCTAAAGGTAGGGAGGTCTGTTGAGGGAGTATATCATTTTTTGCACCGAATGGAAACCCTTACTATGAACTTAGTGTAGTATCTAACCGAAGTCAGTTTCCAAACATCATAATAATCACAGTGCAAGGGAGGGAAGAATCTACCCCCAAGATACTCACCATATAACTGCCAAGGATTGTTTTCTCAGGGGATCCGGTATCCACTTCCGTCACTCTGCGCACACACCTGGAAAAGACAAAAACACGGGCGCCCTTTCGGGGGTGACACGACTGTGTGAGTCGACACAGTTCTAAGATGTGGGCTATTGATTACTATGATGACCTATCTGAGTACTAAGAGTGAGTCTGTTTGAACTATTTATCATGTGTAAAACCTGTTAAAACAATTTTTGAAAAACATTTTGGTCATACACATGATGTTTAGCATAGGACTTAAAACAAATGTTCTACAAATTGCTTGATGTGTTTTCAATACATTAGTTCAGTTAAGATCATCCAAAACTCACAATCATATTGATTACTCTCATGTTAAGAGATCGGAAATCCACAACCTTTGTTAAGAAATCCATTTTCAAAAGGATCAAAAAGCCAAAGAAACCCCTTAGCTACAAAAAATTATTGAAGAAAAGACCATTCTTGTATCAAAGCCAAAAGGTTTTACTTAAATATAGAACCTTTCTTCATTGATATCATGACTGTGTTAGAGGTTTCACTGATGATTATGCTATAGAACCTTTGTACTCACAAGCTTTCTTTCAAAGAAGAGCCCTTTCTCAAAGGCACAACCATAGTCAACGTATTCATTTTTCTTATATTCCCCAACTTGCAATTGAATATTCTACTCGTCCAAATCAAATTCTACAATAGAGAACTCAATCACATTAGGCATCTATCACACATCCATCCTTTTACGAAGCTACGATCAAAAATTTATACAGTGAAAAATCATCCTTTTTTTGATCTTTTGCTTAAATTCCCACCAACAGGATTTTCATCCTTTCAAATAGGGAACAACACAAGCTAAAGATTAGAAATCTTTCAAGTCATATAATCTTCATTCTATTCTGAATTTCATATCTATCAAAAATTGCACTATTTCACTCTTTTGATCAAAAGTTAGTAGAACTTGGAAAAAAAAGCTCATGCCTATTTCCACGAGATCTCGAAAACACATGGAAAAAGATGAAGGAGAAACCACTACAAGCAAAATGGGTGACCATACTGAGAAAGAAGAGGATACATTTAATATTGACAAATTGACAGAAGAAAAGCTTCAAGAAGCAGAGCAAGATCCCCAATTCCATACTCTTATGGAAAGGATTTTAGAACAAAACAAAGAAATATATTTTCTTTCCTTAGCTAATCAAGGAGCTAAGTTACCTCACAGTTTCGATATAGAAGGGATTAAAAAAAATCCTGAACTCCTCCTAATGACTTTAGTGCCCTTACTCAACAGATAAAAGAATTACAAGGGCAAATAAAGGAGATGAAAGGGGGTACAACAAAGAAGTATGTTTTGGAAGACATATCTCCTTATCCATTCGATAGGAGTCTTCAAATGATCCCTTTTCCAAAAAATTACGAAATTCCTAAATTTGATAGGTACAATGGAAAAACTGATCCCATTGAACATGTGAGGGATTTCCGAAATATGAGTCTAGAATTCGCTTATGATGATACCTACTTAATGCATTTGTTTCCATGAAGTCTGGGTCCACAATCCATGGAGTGGCTTTCCAAGATCACTCCCCCCATCAAAACCTTTGAGGAGTTAATAAATCAGTTTATATCACGATACTCCTACAACATTCAACACCAGATAACAATGCTTGATCTTTGTAAAGTGAAACAAAAAGTAGGAGAATCCTTCACTACATTTTTGCAAAGGTGGAGAAGGCTATTTGCACGATATTCCCATCCTATTCTTGAAAAGGAAAAGATGGATATCTTCATCAATAGCTTAGATCAAGAATTAAGCTATAGGCTTAACCTTCATTGCCCTCATAACTTTGAAAAATTGATTGAAAATTCAATCACCATTGAAGGGGCCTTGGTTAAATGAGGAGTGATAAAACTTGATAATCCAAGTTTGTCCAACCAAAACAACAACGATAAAACAAGGTTTTGGAATAGGAATAAAAATGTTGTCAATAATGGTATAGTAGATGCAAATAATCTACAAACAAGACCATCTATCTTCAACCTATCAAGTGCTCCACGAACCAATCAACAAGGAAACACCAATCAACAAGGAAACAACAAACAACAAGGACAAAACTCCAATCAAAAAAGCATGACCAATCAAAATCGTGGTAATTTCAATAACAATCTTGGCAATACCCAAACATCAAATCCGTCCAGACCTCCATTCTTTTCAAATCAACGGAATTTTACAACTTTGGGTCAATCTCTTGAGTCTGCTCTCAAGGAGCTTCTTAATAATAAGGTTATCACCTTACCACCACAAAGAGATTATGAGCCACGAGTCAAACCACCATCAAGGAATGACTCGTATTATTGCAATTATCATCAATGTAAAGGTCATAGAACAAATAATTGTCAAGCTTTGCGAAATCTAGTACAAGATTTAATTGACAATGGCACTATTACAATCGAAGGACATCATACCAATGATGATCATCAAGCATTCAAAGATCCTTTACCAAACTATCAAAAGGGGGAAACATCAGATACAAAAGCAAAAAGCATACATAATTTTGAAGACAATATAATCCATCACATCTATGCAAATGATCAGCGAGTTAATGTTATCAAAATCAAGGGAAAACAAGAATATCAATAGGTTAATGTGACTATGAGAGGACAAGCAAAAGTTGTTTTAAAATGAAGTTCATCTAAGGAAGCTATTCCTTCTTCAAATCATTATAATCTAGTTGATCAATTGAGAAAAACATCAGCTCAAATCTCCATGAACTTCTCAAAATATCTCCTATACACAAGAATATTTTAGAAGAAGCTCTTGTAAACACAACTGTTGATACTGATCTGGATGTAAATAAATTTCAAGCCATGGTGGGACATTTGTCTTCCCCCACTTGTCTTTCATTTTCTGAAAAAGATGATGCCTCTATGACACATCCACATAATTCATTGCTCTATCTTGAAGTCATGATCCATAAACATCAAATCAGACATTTCTTAATAGATGGAGGAGACGGTTTAAACATTTGTACCTTAAAGCTAATACATGCCTTGGGAATATCATAAAATTCTATTGATCCACGAAGGAAAATAACTATCAAGGCATATGATGATGAAGAAAGAGCTTCTAAAGGATTAATATTGCTACCTATCAGAGTGGGACCTATTGTGAAGAATACATTTTGTCAGGTTCTAGATCGGGATCTTTCCTATAACATACTTTGGGTCGTCCATGGATTCATGATATGCAAGCAGTACCATCAACATACCATCAATGCCTCAAGTTTCCCTACGATGGACAGGAAATAACTATACGAGTTGATTATAATAGCACTCAAACTTGTTCAAATATTTGAGCAACTCAAGATGCCTTTGTGCCACATAATAGGGAGGCTCTTGCTGTTTCTTCTTCCAATCTACAAGGCCAATTACAAGAACTGACAAAGAATCTTGACACTAAGCTACATTTTAAAGACAAAGGAGTAGGTGAATATTCACTATCTCTTTCTACCTTACCTCCTTCTCTGAGGTCACATGGTCAGCCAACCCTATCAAATCAAAAGATTGCAATAGCTTCTACGTCCCAAGCTTTTGTGCCAATCACAAAGTTTGATGGACAATTCTTTAAAGCCAACACAATTGAGGAAGAAGCTGAAGATAGGGACATCCTAAGTTGGCTATACAAAGATGAAGATCAATCTCTCTTGCACATCAAGTTACCTATAGAACAATATGGTAAGGGGTACGCTATCATGCAAAAAAAATGCTATGAAGGAAATGGTCCTATAGGAAAAAGAAAAGAAGGAATTGTGGAACCAATTCAACCTATTTCAATACATCCAAATGATAAAACAGGATTGGGATATGGTAAAGATACAGAAGACTCTACTTCACAGCAAGAAAAACCAACTCATGAAGGAGGATCAATATCAGATAAACCTCATGAATCAGTTTTCCAATTGTAGGATGGTTCAGATACTAATTCTAATGAATATGAATGGGACACCATTTATAATGATGAATTTTGGAGAGACAAACACGTTGATATCATACACAAATATGCACCCATTCTCATACAAGGAGAAAGCTCAGGAACACAATCACTTGAATTTGATTCACAATATAATGATGACTCAACTGAGGACGATTCAGATTTTCATGAGATTGATAATCGACAAGAGAATACCATCATAGACCTTGTCTACCGTGAAAATGACAACCACATCATGACTTTGACAGTTCAAGACCTTACTCAGCCTAATGATCCTATGCCTCTAGTTTATCTAGAACTTATTGATTGGGACAATGATGCACCTATCCATATCCCTACATTTCATGATGATGAGGACATTATAAATTTCCTTTGTTCCTCTAATGAGGAAAACAATTGTTTTATCCAAGAATTTCATACTCATGATTTTGATAAGGAGGGTGTCAAGTCTCTTAGCTGCAAAATAGATGAAATAAAAGATGGATCTATATGAAAACCAAAAAATGGCAGTGGTAGATCACAACAAGAAAAAAATAAAGAGTGAATCCGATAGTGAAAACCTTTCTGAGGCATTGAAAGATGAGAAACTTGACACTTTTCCCAAGCATTATCATGAAAGATCTTATATTTTGATCGAACCAACAAAATCAATCAACATAAGTATAGCAGAGCAACCAAAAATCTTGCAACTTGCAGCATCATTAACAGTTGAAGAAGTACTGAAATTCATGGAGTTCTTGAAGAAGAATCAAATCAACTTTGCTTGGTCATATGTTGATATGCCGAGGTTAGATCCTAATCTGATAATGCATCATTTATCTATAAATGCATGGGAAAAACCTGTGAAGCAAAAACTTAGAAAAATGCATCCACATGTTGTGTTATTGGTTAAAGAGGAATTAAAGAAGCTTTTAGATGTTGGATTCATTCAGACTATTGACTATGTAGAATGGATTTCCAATATTGTACCTATTTCAAAGCCAGATGGAAGGATCAAAATTTGTACAGATTTCAGAGATTTGAATAAAGCTTGTCCCAAAGATG
Source organism: Sequoia sempervirens (assembly GCA_007258455.2). Classification (NCBI taxonomy): domain Eukaryota; kingdom Viridiplantae; phylum Streptophyta; class Pinopsida; order Cupressales; family Cupressaceae; genus Sequoia; species Sequoia sempervirens. The sequence continues at coordinate 128,338,894 of VDFB02168118.1, read as the reverse complement.
ATTTCCCTTTGCCAAACATAGATATGATTGTTGATTTAACTGCTGGTCATGCAATGTATTCATTAATGGATGGATTTTTAGGATACAACTAGATAAAGATTGCACCAGAGGATCAAGATAAAACAACTTTCACATGCCCTTGGGGTACCTATTGCTGGAATGTAATGCCATTTGGGTTAAAGAATGCAGGTGCCACTTATCAAAGAGCAATGACAACCGTTTTTCATGATATGATGCATACATTCATTGAAGATTATGTTGATGATCTCCTTGCAAAATCTCACACAAGAGAAGGACATCTTGAAATCTTATCAAAAATATTTATTAGAATGGAGAAGTTCAATGTTCGACTCAATCCAAAGAAATGTGTCTTCGGCATTACATCTGGAAAACTCCTAGGATACATTGTTTCAGAAAAGGGCATAGAGGTTGATCTAGAAAAAGAACAAGCTATAATGGACATGTCGTCACCACGAAATATCAGTCAGCTTCGATCATTGCAAGGGAGACTACAATCCATCAGGTGGTTTATAGATCAACTGGCAGACAAGAGCTTACCATTTACACATTTACTGCCTAAAAATGTCCCATTCAAATGGCAAGAAAAATGTGAAGCAACATTCAATCAAATCAAGCAATATCTTATGCACCCACTAGTTTTAATTCCACCCATTCTAGGAAAGCCACTCATACTCTATATTTCAGCAACATAAGTATCCTTGGGAGCATTACTAGCACAAGAGGATTCTACAGGCAAAGAAAGGGCCATATACTATATCAGCAGAAATTTAACAAGTCATGAGTTAAACTACACTTTCATTGAGAAAGCTTGCCTCGCAGTGGTGTTTGCTTCTCAAAATTTATGACACTATATGTTGGCTCATATAGTTAAGCTAATAACCAAAATTGATCCGCTAAAATACCTTTTAAGCAGAGCTACTTTAACAGGAAGACTTGCAAAATGGGTAATGATATTAAGTGAGTTTGATATTCACTATGTAGATTGAAAAGATATTAAAGGATAGGTCATCGTAGATCAGTTGGCCGAAGCACCTTTACAAGGAGAAAATCTGATGCACATTGAGTTTCCTGATGCAGACGTCTTCGCAGCAACAATTAAGAACTTATGGACATTATACTTTGATGGATCTTACACGCAACAAGGCTCAGGGGCAGGGATTCTTTTTGTCACACTTGAAGGACATACCATTCCAAAATCATATCGGTTGATGTTTCCTTGCAAAAATAACATAGTTGAATATGAGGCATTGCTCATATGATTGAAAATAGCATTGGAATGGCGGATTACAAAGTTGCAAGTCTACAGTGATTCACAACTTGTCATTAATCAAATCAATGATGATTATCAGACTAAAGATGATAAGTTGCTACCTTACAAGAACATGGTAGATGATTTTAAAAAGTATTTTATGTCAATCAAGTTTTCAAAAATCTCAAGGATTGATAATAAAGCTACAGATGCAATGGCTACAATTGCTTCCTTATTACAACTATGAGAAGATCAAACCAAGCATGAATTCTTGGTGGAACAATTGTTTTCTCCTGCCTATGATAATCCTGAGATCCAAGTCATATGTCATTTAACAGGTTCTGATTCACCCTTATATGGTAAGATTTATACCTATCTAAAAAATAATATCTTACCTCCGGATTTATCCCAAAACCAAAAAAGGAATTTCATATGCCAATCATCCCATTATACCTTGATCACCAACATCCTCTACCGACGTGGTCTTGATGGTACGCTTCTTTGATGTCTTGAACGTGACGAATCTGAACAAGCCTTACAAGAGGTTCATGGAGGTATTTGTGGAACTCATTCAAGTGGTCTGACCTTAGCCAAGAAACTTGTTAGAATGGGATATTATTGGCCTACCATGGAGAAAGATTCTTTTACTTTTGTCAAGAAGTGTTCTAAATGCCAGATCCATGGGAATCTTATACATGCACCTGCACAGGAATTGCAACCTTTTACTCCGACATGGCCTTTTTCTCAGTGGGGACTAGATCTTGTTGGAAAAATTCATCCTTCATCATCAAATGGGCATAAATTCATCATCACAGCTACGGATTATTTTACAAAATGGATCGAGGCTGTTCCTTTGACAACTGTGATGGGTAAACAAATGTCTTCATTTATCCTAAATTACATTATCTGTCGATATGGAATTCCTAATTCTATCACCACTGATAATGGAAGGCCTTTCAAGAATCAGGATGTTGATGAACTTTGTGAAAGATTTCACATCCAACACAGGTTTTCTACACCTTATTATCCACAAGGCAATGGTCAAGCAGAAGCTTCCAACAAAACAATCTTGAAGATCTTAAAGAAGACAGTAAATGACACCAGTCGTGATTGGCATGTACAATTAAATCTAGCTTTGTGGCCATACAGAACCAGTGTTCGCACGCCAATAGGAGCTACCCCATATGCCTTGGTGTATGGAGCATAGGCGATCTTACCATTAGAGGTTGAAATACCTTCACTTAGGGTCTCACTCAAGGGATTGATAAATGATGAAGACTACAGAGTTTCTCATCTGCAAGAGTTAGAACTATTAGATGAAAGACATCAACATGCAGCTGACCATTTGAAGGGTTATCAACAGGTTATGTCCCATAGCTATAATCACAGAGTTAAACCACAGACATTTCAAGTAGGTGACTTAGTCTTGAGAGAAAATCCACGTAATCACAAAGACAGAGAAAAGAAAGGAAAATTTGAACCAAAATGGCTTGGTCCATTTATCATCATTGCAGCATATGGTTCTGGGGCATATCAGTTATCTACATCAAAAGGGGACATGTTTGAAGAACCAATCAATAGCATTAATTTGAAGAAGTTCTATGTCTAAAAAAAAATTTAAAAAAATAGAAAAAGTCCTAAAAAAATCAAAAAAATCAAAAAAAGTCCTGAAAAAATAAAATAAAAATCAGAAAAAGTCTTGAAAAAATTCATAAAAATCAAAAAGTCTTACAAAAGTGCAATAAAAACACGTGGTGAAAACCTAGAAAATAGGCGCTACTTGTGACCAAAATGGGGTCCTCCATTTATTAGCTTATGTCTTGCATTCAATTTTGTCATCATCCATTCATATCTATCATTTATACATATCTTTCATATCCATATCATGTAATGGGAATCCTTATGTTTCATCATGGCTTGCTGAAATTTGTACATATTCATAATCTTTAGGTTGTGTTTACACTGGGGGCAACAACATAGATTGAACAAGAGAGGACCAATGAGCTTTTCAAACATCACAAATAGATACAGGACGATTTGCCAAAATGCAACATGTATTGCCGCATCAAATCAACAATAACATGCTTATTTCAATTCCAATTGAAATCAAAACAACAGGATCCAAACAAATGTTACATCAAAACAAAAACATCAATGTTGACAACCAACTTGGATGATGTTAATTTGAATAATGTTTGAAATATTTTAGGCAAAATTTGAATGGTTGTTTGATTTTCTATCATATCTTTGGAGCAATTCAATGATGTACTGAACTAGAAAAGCAAGGAAGGAGTATGATTTTATTTGTCTGCTGTTTGTGAGGAAATCATTAGTACTATGCAAATTGGTTGCGTGACGTGCTCTACTATGTATCATGGATGACATTTCAGAATTTGCATGGCAAAAGGGTTAACTCTTGTCTATTTATGCAAGCGATACTCAGGTCATCTAGGTTCAATTATACCTAGATGCTTGTATTATCTTGCTATATCAAAAATCATGAAAGCAATACTCAGGTCATCACTGGTGCTAACATACCCTTTGATGCTTGTATTAACTTTCAACATTTCAATGCTCTGATGATACAAAAAGCACAAATAAGCTCTCAAAATGGCAATATTGTATGAATACCCTGCATGGTTAGTATAGATTGCATTCATGTTAGAATTTGCATTTTGCATTTACAAATTATTCCAAAAGCTGGAAAAGTATCAAATGTTTCATGTCTTTCTAATAAAATGACTGAGTACATTTTGACATTCACAAAAACATCATTTCATACATTTTTCATTTATATTTGCATTAGGAAATCATAAAAATAAAGCATACATCATAATCAAAACATTCATAAACATGTATAAATTGTATTGTACATCATGTTCATACAATCATGCATCAATAGATTTTCACTCATCTCATAAATCATCCATACATATACATCATAAGCATATTTATTGGGAAACAATTATATCATAAACATCATGCATATAGAAAATCAACACATTCATTGCATCATAAATCATCGCTGCATTTCATATATCTCAAAAATGAATGTCAAAGTGTACAAAGATGTCAAATATACATGATATAACATCATTAAAAATGAGATCATCTTAGGGTGTATACAAATGTCTCAAACAAAATATCACTAAACATCATGTACAATGCACTAGGCAGTGCTATCCTCTGATGGAGCTGGTCTAGGACCTGTCCCACCTACCCCTGATGGACCTACTCCACCTATCCCTGATGGACCTCCTGGAGGTAATGGCTGTGTCACACCTCTGCTAGTGGTTTGAGAGTGACTATGGGTCGACCAAGACTGTGTATAAATCTCCCTCCGCTCAGGTGGCACTGCATCATGATACCTGGTCCTATAGAACTCTGCCTCTCGGGTGGCTCTGGTCACCTCTCTCATCATGTCACTAGCCAAGGTACCTGCTACTACTCTCTGTAGACTATCTACTAGAGTGATGGCCTGCTCACCCTATTGTCTAGTTGTGTCTCTCTCAGCAGTAACTGTCGCCAATTGTCCCTGAAGCTATGTAATCAAAGTCCATGCCTATGCTAGCTGAGTCTATAAACTCTGCACCGTACTCTGTAAAGAGGATATCTGACTCGATACCACTAGATCTGCTGAAGGTGATGGATCTATAATCTCATCCTTGGTCCACCTCTACCACCTCTCCTACTACCTCTACCACCTCTCCTACCACCTCTCCTATCCCCTCCACCACCACCATCACCGCCACTCCCCTCATCATCACTATCTCCCTCTGACTCCTCATCATTACCTCCATTCTCATCATCATCATCTCCCTCCAAATCATCACCCTCTACAGCTGCCTCTCTCTGTCATCTCTGACCACCTCTCTGTGGTCTCTGTACAACAACTGGAGTGATAGGCTCATCAGGATCAAACAATCATGGTGTAGGATGCTCTAATATATACTGCCCATACTCTGGCGTCGTCCCTCTGTCAAGGATATTAGGTCTATAATCCCACATCTACACTCCTAAACTGGTGAACTCTGCCACCGCTGACTCATAAGAAATCCATGGACCCCATACTGCAATCTCCAGCTGTCACCGTGTATAAATAGCGAAACCCATAGGCATACCCTGCGGCCAACCAAACTGCTGACAAACTCGTCCAACAAGAAATCTCTCAATAATCCATGGAGTGCGGCCAATCAGATATCTAGAAGTAAAGACATAGGGCATCTCCCTCGCATCCTCTGGCCAAGCCTCAAAATCTACATATGGTCGCCAACATACTATATCAAGATCATCTAAGAGATGCTGCCAATGATCTAGTTTGCCCAGTCTCGGTTGAGCAATAATATCACTATATCTCCATCTGTATGATCGACCAACTGGTCGCTGTCCTCGAGTCAATGGTCGCATGATAGCAAAGTGCTCCCATTCTCATATCTGTAATAAAGAACACCCAACAGCAAAACTCCGGCCTCTACTGTATACAATGTGATGTAACTTGTCATACAAATGAGCAAGCATGCATGATCCCCATGCATACTGTGTACCATGCATCACCATCCTCTCTAGAACATGACCCCACCCTACTGCTTTGACCTATGGTCGGGGCACAACACACCTCTAATGAAACTTGCCAGTATAGACGGTAAGGGTGAATATGAATTTGTCATCTCACCCCATGGGATAAAGTATCCAACAATCTCATCATCTCTGAAAATCCTCCTCAAAGCATCAGTGCCTCCAGCCTCTTGGCTATCAAAGACCACTATCTCTCCCATCACTGGGATCCTTAAGATACGATACACATCCTCAGGGGTCACTGTAATCTCTCCAGTCAGTAAATGAAATGTGATGGTATCACTATGCCACCGCTCTGTGAGTGCTGTCAATAAAGCTCTGTTGAGGTGCACCTCAGGCATGTCAAGCAATGAAGTCAATCCACATGCCTCGATCACATCCTGATTTGACTGTAACAGCTGTGGAATCAATCCCCATGTCCTCAGGAATGTCTCTCGTGACTGCAAAACACCCAATCTCTCATGTTGACACATCATCATAACAGACCAAGATCAATATCAAATCATCATGACTTATCAATCAAACTATTTGTTTTTCATTTTCATGGAAAGCGAATATATCAAAATAATGTTTGTTTTTTTGAACAACCTTAGAAGCAAACATATCAATCAACTATTTGTTTTTCATTTTCATGGAAAGAAAATATATCATACTCATGTTTTTTTTAAACAACCTTAAAATCAAACATATCAATCAACAATTTTTTTTTCATCATCATGGAACGCAGATTTATCAACATCTTGTTTGTTTTTAACAAATTTAGAAACAAACTTATCAATCCTATTTGTTTTTAATAACTTTAAAAGCAAATTTATCAGTTATTATTTGTTTTCCAACAACTTTGGGAACAAATTTATCACTCACAACAACATATAATCAAAGGCGCTACAGAAAGCATCACGGGCACTATGATTTTCATCACAGGCGCTACTGTATCAAAGGCGCTACAAAACACATCATGGGCGCTACAGGATCAAATGCGCTACAGAAATGATCAAGGGCACTACAAAATTTATCATGGGTACTACAAAATTATATGCGCTATGAAAATTATCATGGTCGCTACGAAAATATTGAAGGGCGCTAAAACACACTTTTTCTACATAAAACATGGATAAACGTGCACAAAACAAAAATTTTCAAAAGACAGACATTTAACAGGGAACATATCGCAGGTCCATAGTGCACCGGCCACTGATGTCGTCGGATGCGCTTGAAATGGTGTTGGTGAATGGGAAGTGCCATCTTTCTCACTCTAGAGCTCAAAATTTACAATTCTAACTAGGTTAAAATGGAAAATGACATTTTTAACCTATTTAAAAGAAAAATTGGTGGATTTTAACACATTTTATCATAGCAGGGGCAATTTTAGTCATCAATATTTCATTTCACATCTTTCCACATAACTTTTTTCACATCATCATTTTCAAACAATGAATTGACATCTTCAAAATCATAAAAATCTAAAAATTTCAAAAAAAATGTAAAAATACAAAAAATTCACAAAAATTAAAATCTTATCAATTCATCGTTCGAGGGGGCATATAACTATCAATATTCGACAGTCAAAATCTGGGGTAAATTTTAAAATTATTTGAAGTAATGCGTAAAACACATCACTTCAAAGAGGGGCAAAATGTATATACCTAAAAATGGTCACATCACATAGTCTGGTAATTAATTAAATATTTTTAATATTTAATTAAAATCTCTGAATTCAATCTACATATAAATAAATTTAAATAATTTATTTATATTAATTCTTTCATTTCGATTAAATAAATAAGTTTATTTAATCATCTTTTCTTATTCATTTCTTAATTAATTAAATAAACATTACGATTTATTTATATTAATTATCATATAATCTTGGCTTGAATATTTTATTCAAATAAAGATTAAATATTCCTCTCTTCTAAATAAATCTTCTAATATCTATTTACAATTAAATATCTCAAAATATTTAATTAAATTCTTCTAAAGTCACATCACAATTAAATATTCCAAAATATTTAATTAAATCTTCTATAGTTCTAAAATCAAAAATCAAACTCAAATAAATGAAATTAAATAAATTCCTTTATTTAATTAATTTGGGGATTATCTTCAACAACTGTGAAACAAACTGCCAAAACAGAAAAATTAATTTATCTGTTCCTGTGCAAGCTTGTTCCTGTGGGTTGAAGACAAGGGTCCATTCTTCTCTCCAACCTCCCAACATTCTCCATCTTCCTCTCAACCTCTCTATCTTCCATCATTCAATTCTACCAGACAACCTCACAGCCGTTGATCTTTGCCAGCCAGGCTCTTGCCTGCAAAATGCTATAAAAGGACTGCCGAGTCTTCAAAATCATACAAAAGCTTTCATACAGATAAACTATAGCCAAATTTCAAATAGCTTTCAAGCATCCATAGCATAGTCTTTAGCATTCATAGATTGTAGAATCATAGTATATCATGGCATATCCACTTCATATCATAACATCCATAATCTGTTACCCCTGTGCATATCCGTATTAGTATTTCACTCCACCAGCATATAGCATAGAGAAGCTCCTTCCTTTTTGCATACTCATTCTACAGGTTGCCATTCGGAGAAGCCTTGCTTACACAATCTGAGAGCAGTAGCTTCAAACAAATCCCTGGAGATAGAGGAAGATGGAACGGCTTTGAAGAAGCTTCATTTGTTTCTTTGAATTCAATTTAATTAGCTTTTCTTCAATTTAAAGTTTCATTTTGTGTGTTTTTATTGTTTTATTTTGATACTAACATATTAACAACACAACTATTATATTTGCGAGCTCCACTTGTTGCATAGATTATAATGTTTACTGTGGCACTAGTACTCATCCTCGACGACTGTGGAGCACATCTAGAGGGAGGACTAGTTAGTATGATTTGATAGATGGAAGGGCAAAGGACTGTATACGCCTAGGGTTGCAACATCCTTGCACACTTATATTATGACCTATGGCGATTTTCATTCCATGAGATTGACAATATGGTGCACTGTACACTATTGTAGGTGGGATGCCTAGAGCATATTATATGCATTAGGCCGACAGGTTTTCCATGTACTTTAGCCCTAGGGTACCCTCGTGTATTCAGTTATCCAATGAGGCAACCATGGCAGTACAAGGATTTTCATTTTTGGAGAGTCTAGTTCGATCAACTGGATGAGGAGATCATATGGAGACCTTACTAGCTTATACCACAGTGGCTAGATGAGACTCATCAACTTAGAAGATTATAGATGGATATATTTCTTATAGGAAGACATGATTGCATTGTACAACATTTCTACTATGATCATGTCATGCAATATTTTGGACAGGTCTAGGTACCACCCATGGCACAACCCTTCTTTAGGAGATCAATATAGAGTACTCGAAGGCTTGATGACACTAGATGATTCACTGCTGATGATGTTGTCTATAGTGACTCTAATGATGATCATCATTACATGCCTCCAGTCTCTGATACTGATGACATTGGTACC